>BCKE01000006.1:303431-402498 GCA_001600495.1 Pilasporangium apinafurcum
CTCACGCCAACATTGCAATGGAGCAAAGCATTCGAGCCAAGAACAATGGAAATAGTCTCTTCTTTGAACAAAAAGAGTCGCGAATCCTTCCGTTTTCAAAAGAGGCGGTCAATCAAGTCATGTGGCAGCTCATRACGAGTGATSYGRTGCGGTTCAGCAATGRGAAARCAAAAGTACGTTGYCATTCTGGCCCCCACATAGAGATCATCCTGATCAGCGTGTAATTCTATTGTTATTGTGTAAAATAGACCTTGGATATCTCCGGACATTATGTTTACGGAACTGCGACCGACACGCTGCGCATGCCAAAATTTGAGACAACGATCACAATCCATCACGCCATGCAACAATACCATGAAGCAAATCGAATTGTGGGTGTATGGGAACATATCGTGGAAACCGATGGGACCATTGCCATGCGATTACATGAAAAGGGTTGGGGCGTGCTTCGGTCATTGAACTCGTCCAAATCAGATGACGAAGATGAGTCGAAGTCTATTACGCAAGCCTACGCCGAGATCACGCCTGAATTGTTGGGCCAGCAGTCAGAACATAATCTGGAAGTGGGTACATTGACGAATTTGGTAGTCGGTACGTATCATCGCAACATGAGCATGATGATGAGCATCGTAGAAAAAATACTGGTCACATCCAACAGTTTATTAATGACAAAACGTTAATGATCAAGATAATCTCTTCAGCTAAGACAAATCGCAAATAGTTATTCAATATGGCGATTATTACACCTCAGGAGCCATATGAGATACGAAAGTACCCTAGGAAGGACCTCCTATTCTTTGTTTGGGTCCGACTTGACTAACAAAAGCTAATTAAGACTAGACAACCGTAGAGTAGGCGGCTCCGACACATGGACTCGATCAGTCCAGACGAGTAGGCGTTCATTCTTAAGAAGTATGTTCCTGGCAACATTGATATCTTTGTCAAAGATGAGCTTGCAGTGAGGACAAAGACTTTCTGGTACTTCATCGTGTGGTTGATTCTTCCATATTTGAGATCAAGTCTTTGTTGTATAGTGTTCCTCATACTCGATCACGTGTCCTCCCATCCTTTTCGTCTTGTACTTCAATAGCATCTTGAACTTGTAATAAGACTACGCGAGCATTGAGTTCGAGTGTAGAATATCTATATGAAAACTTGAGTGTGTTTTTGTATGTGTAACTGCAAAGAGTATTTGCTTTTTTTCATTCATAAAGACGACACCAATGAGAACAAGTAAGGCAAGGAGTTAATTCTTTTTTTGTTGCCTGTCTTCCATCTCACTTGTGAATTTGCTACCACCTTACGATATCGATTTCAGTCGAAAGACATAACCGAGTCTTATTACAAGTTCAAGACACTACTGAAATACCCAACACAAGCACCACACAGAGGCCGTTCGTGATAAATTTCGTGCTAAGCATTCTCGCTATGATGGATCATTTGATATCAGAGTGTTTTTTGTTTTGTTGCTTTCTCGTTGCTAATGACGCGCAAAGTGAATAAAAATCTTACAAAAGCTATATTTGTGGTGTGTAAGAAGCTGTTGCTGATCGTGAACTACCTACATCGCTATGATCAGGATAAAGTGCTGCTTTTGTTTGTTTGTCCCACCCACGTATTTCTAACCAAGAAAGTGCGTGATGGACCATAGCTCATTTAACATGAGTCGAACTTGCTCGGCCTCCTCGGTATTGCTATCCCTAAGAAACGGCTAATGGGTTCATGTCGTCAGTCACATCCATCCAATTCTCATTAGGATTATGTTTAATACTTGGTTAGCTAACTTGTGGCGCAGTATCGTCGTACCTCTCTTCATAATTTGTCGATCTAAAGAAAGAAAGCGGAGAATGATAGCCAAATCTCTTCATGAAACGCTGTCGTCGTTTCATCGTGCAATTACGCGACGAATTTGTTATCAAATTGGATCAACAAAGTACAAACTATCCATTCACGCAAACTGGGTGTCGAACCGTTTGACATTGCACATGAGCAGAATGTAAAAAAATTTCGTCTTTGGATATTTATTTTTATTGTTGTGTGGCTCGTATTTGTTGATTGTATTTTGGGGCATCATCAATCTGTCAAAGATACCTTTTGCTCTCATCTGATTGGCTGCATGAAAGGAAAATGCAATAAATCAGATTTTGTCTCACCCAAAAAAAATATCAATCACAGCAATGTGGGTGGAAGATCACACCCACTGCGTTTCTCATGGCCAGGATGAAGGGAATCCAGTCTGTTAACTTTGTGCAGAGCACAACATAATGCCCAACGAGTTCTTCATTCTCGAATTTGCACGCGTTTAGTAACATCTTCCAAATACTCACATCGAAATCACACAAATTGCAAGAATGTTTGCCAAGAAGCTAATTGTAATTGCTGTCGGGGTGGCTCTCGCATTAAGATCGACGGCTGCAGATCAAGAGATCCGTAGCAGCATTCAATCCCGCGAAATAAGAAAAAATGCCGATATATACACAGCACCTCCACCGGGATCTGAAGCGGCGTCTAGCAATTACTATGAAATACAGGAAGAAAGTAACTCTGGAAGCTATGAAGACGTCTATGATTTTTCGTCCAGTATTGATTACATGATCCCACCAGTTCCATCGTCCTATGAAGGCTCTGGAAGCTATATAGAAAGTTACGATCAAGGATCGACGAGCTTTTCTAGTGATGATGACTACATTACTTCCGCTTCGACACCATATGTGACTGGATCGGATGATTCCAGTAGCAATGCCGAATACCCCAATGATTCCAAATCCTCAGACGACTACAATGCCGCTACTTCGAGTCCTATAAGCTATGGCAGTTACGATGAGTTTGTAGACTCTGGCTCGAACAGCATTGATTGGATTACTGACTTCTCTGCAGACTCTGACGACTCAGATGCCAGCGGAACTTACGAGCCGAATCCTCCAGCCTACGATCCGGAAAACACCTATAATCTATTGGATCTCCCATATAGTGCAAACGACGATGCTAGCTATGAGAGCCAAACCACTCCCACTCCAGCTCCCACTCCATGTTATACGCAACCTACTGATAACTACGACGAGAGTTATGGCCCACAGTATCGGCTCCGCCACATTTAGTTTACCCTTTCCACTCCAAAGATGCATTTATTTGCACAAATTAGATTTTTTTACAGCATATTATGCTCTTTCATGGCGCCATACTGCGCAATAACACAAAGAAAATAAATATCCCGTGAAAAACACATTCTCTCTGTGCAACCAACAACAAACCAGGACTGTCCAGATTGGTAGAAATGGTATGTAGAAAGCAGATCTCGACGATTGTGGTTACCATCCAAAACCAATTTGGGTACGGACTCTTCACACAAATGCGGAAAGAGTGTAGTGTCCAAGTTGTGGTTCAGGCTGACCAACGATTTCATCAAGAAAATAATGAAGATATGGAAGCACAAGATCACCAAGAAGACCTCTCGTCCGATGTTAACGTCTTCGTTGTTAGAAGAAATTGAAGGAAGACAGGAATGCTCAGAACACTCTGATCTCCGATCTCCAAAAGGATAAAACGATACAAAATAGATAAACCAAGTCCGAACAGCATCCTGAAAGTGAGGTTGTACCCAACGAAGAAACAAAAGGAACTTCTTAATAAGATGTTTGGTACTCGTTGAGCAATCTATAACAAGATGGTCGAACTGTCGAGAGATGGCTGCTATAAGTTATCTCTACAAAAACTGAATGCGAAATATTGTTCGATCACTCAAAAGCATGTATCGACCAAGTATCTTTCGAAATATCATCTGGATGTTCCAGCAGAGATCATGAATTCAACCTACAGAGATTTCGACAAAGCTATCAAGTCATCGAAATCTCGATTCAAAGCTTGTAAGGACAAAGAAAAGAAAACATCATTTCCTCAGTTAAGGTTCAAGTCAAGAAAGGATAACTCGACTTCGGTTGAAATTTGTGCTCGATCGCTAAAGTCTATTGAAGATCAATTTCGATTCTTTCCACGATATTTCAATTTCTCCCAGAATAAAGGTATTATGATCAAAGAGCAATTTCCGACATTCAAGTATGAAGTCCGTCTATAACAAACTCGAGAAGATCGCTAAGTACAAGATGGGAAGAACTGGAGGGAAGATGATCAAGTGTGAGGGACACTATACAATAACGACTTGTTCTCAAATATGAGAGAATCAACCACGCGATAAAGCACCAGAAAGTCTTTCAGTATCTTCACTGTAACTTTGTCCTTGATAGAGATATCAATGCTGTCAGGAACATACTTCTCAAGAATGAACATTCATCGAGTTTAGATGTCGGAGATGGATACTCCGCGGTTGTCTAGTCTTAAGTAGCTTTTGCTGTTCAAGTCGGACCCAAACAAAAACGAGATCTTCCTTGAGGTACTTTTGTATCTCATATGATCTCTTGATGTGATTTGATCTGCTTTGACAGTGTTGCACAGCTATGACTAATATTAAAACAAACTAATTCAATGGATACGTTGGTGTAACATGCTTCATTGTATTTTACCAAAGAAAGGTAACATACACAACTAAACAAAAAGAATGAGCAGTAAAAGCTAACAAATGCAGGAACATATGCAAAAAAATGCAGATTTCTTCGAGCTTCTCAATGCCTCACAACTGTTTAGACTAGACGAAGACGACGTTGGGAGTGGTGCTTCTTCGAGTGATGTGATTTCTTGTGGTGCTTCTTCGCAGAGTTAGGCTTGCAACCATACACACCAGTCTGGACAATACCACAGGATGAACCATATGGAAGACCAGTTTGAACACCAGGGCATGCACCATCAGCAATATCAGCGACACAAGCCTGGCCAGTCACACAGAAAATGCCTTCAACACCTTCAACGCTCATTGGACTTTCGTTTTCACCATCGCAAGTAACATCAACCGAATCATAGACATCAGGGTCGTATGTGTAAGGCTTGCAACCGTACACACCAGTCTTGACGATATCACAGTAAGCACCGTATGGAAGACCAGTTTGCTTGCCAGGGCATGCACCATTGGAGATGTCAGCAACGCAAGATTGACCAGATACACAGAAGATGCCTTCAACGCCTTCAACGCTCATTTCACTTTGACCAGAACCACAGACCGACTTTTGTTGGTGCTTCTTGCGATGAACCTTGACATGATGTGACTTCTTGTGATGCTTCTTCGCAGAGTTAGGCTTGCAACCATACACACCAGTCTTGACGACACCACAAGATGCACCATATGGCAAACCGTCCTGAGCACCAGGGCAAGCGCCAGTAGAAATATCAGCGACACAAGCCTGGCCAGTGACACAGAAAATACCAGGAACACCTTCAACGCTCATTGGGCTTTCACCTGGGCCATTGCAGACCGGAGTGGTCGTTTGTGTGGCAGCGTAGGTGGTGGATTCAGATTCACATGGTGTAGGAGCAGGTGCAGGAGCTTCGGTAGTCTCACATGGAGTAGGAGCAGGTGTAGGAGCTTCGGTGGTCTCACATGGAGTAGGAGCAGGGGTGGTCTCACATGGGGTGGGAGCCGGAGTTTCCTTCTCACATGGGGTGGGAGCTGGGGTGTCGTAGGAATCGTCCGATTCGTCTGAATCTGTCCAACTGTAGACATCTTGTGCTTCGTCGTATGGCTTGCAACCATAGACACCGGTCTTGACGACGCCACAGTAAGCACCGAATTCCAGACCATCCTGAGGACCAGGGCAGGCACCGTCCTTGATGTCAGCGACACAGGCTTGGCCAGTCACACAGAAAATACCCTCAACACCTTCGACACTCATCGGGCTTTCACCCTCGCCGGTGCAGACATCCGCTGACTCATCGTAACTGTCCGAGTAACTGCCCGAGTCGTCAGAATCTGAGAAGATGTCCTCAACCCAGTCAAAGAAGCCCGAGTCACTTCCCGATTCCTCGTAGCTATCTTCCTCCTCGTAGCTGTCTTCTTCTTCATAGCTTCCCGATGCCTCGTAGCTATCTTCTTCATCGTAGCTGCCCGATTCCTCGTAGCTATCTTCTTCATCGTAGCTACCGGAGTCTTCAGGGGCGGGGGTACTATCCGAGGGGTAATCACCATCGTCAACAGTGTAATCGTCCGTGGTGGTCACTTCCGGCGTGGAGGCGGGAGTGTAGCTATCGTCGGTCTCTTCGTACTGACGCACATGTACACTGACGCGATTGGCATCGACAGACATCGATGGTCCCAAGGCCAGTGCCACACAGGCGGCAATCACAACGAGCTTCTTTCCGAACATCTTGGATTGATTGTCCTTGATCGGTGGTCGGCAGAAGTGGGCAAATCGAAGAATGAGGACTCAATTTATCCACTCGATCGAGGAGTTCATTTGCTCTGGGCACTCGTGTCCTCTCTACCTCCCTCCCTCTCCTTCATGCGTAAGGTTCAAAGGCAGTGCGAACCTATCTATCCCACATCATCCTGGGGGGTGGGTGCATTAAGTATCCATTTTTATTGGTTAAAAAGAAGTTTTTTTTCGATGAATGGATTTTCATTGGACTACGAAAGTGATTTAAGAGTTGCACCCTGAAGATCCTGAGCATATGAAATGATAGGGTTACGGTTCATACTGCATAATGATTGGTGAATTATCCAATATGATACTTTTTCAACCAATAAGAGGATAGGTTCATTTTGTACCTAAGTTAACTCTTTGAGGTTTTATAGGCAAATCATGCAGATGCGTGCTGGCACGATCTCCAACAGCGGACTTTTACAGTGTGGGATCACTCTGTGACAAGAAAAAAAATCAGGATTGATTGAATTGGTTGGTCGGTGCCTGTGCTCTCGCAATTGCTAGGATTTAGTTGTTTTTTAATTTTAACAAGCAATCCGCAAGTCAAGGGAGCCAAAAACAGCCTAATTCTTAGGTTGGCCAAAATCCAAAAAATCCGCTATTCGTGCTCTACGAAAATGTGTGGCAGTTCGAAACAGATCCGTCCAAGAAAACTTGTTTCCCGTGATTATTATCCAAGTCGTAGCATCCAGAGAGGAGAACTGGTACGACAAAATTTGCATTTTCTGTCAGATGGTCATCGATTTTGCGATTCTCAAGGTCGTTCAGAACATAAAAAATACCACAATACCATTTTTGTCCAATGATATACTCTGTAGCACATAGTATGGAACTCAAGTGCTGAAGAGTGGCTTAAGACACCAACAGTATTGCACCAATAACTCGAAGATTGCCGCCAAATTACTTGGACGACAAACACTCTTGATAATATTAGAGCTCATTTTATTCAATATGGTTAGGGTAAATGACATATATGAAACGAATTATGAATCAAAAGAAATAAAAACGATGACCATCAAGCTAAAACAATGCCAAAATGGAAGCGAATACTCATCTTTGACTGCTAATTACTCGACAACCACTAGTTCGATTTGAACGCTGTTTGCTTTGTTCATCATTACAAATAAAAAACTATCCTATGCCAAAATATTATGTGCTAAAAGGCAGTTGCGGATTTTTTGAGTTTAGGAAAACAACTGAAAACTGGCACCGTTGGCTCGCGGATTGCTTGTTAAGCACAGCAGTTAGAAATCGTGATGCTGATGTTCCATTCTATGCTCCTCCCACAACTCTTATGACCTGGATATTGGAATGGGGTCAGTTGATTTCAGCAGTACCTACAATACAGATTGATGCAATACGGGTGAATCTGTGAACCCATTCGCCACTTTAGTTACACTTGATACCACGTATCTTTCCGTTTCCATTCTGGGCAAGAGGACAAGATGAGGCAGTTGGCTCCGTAACGACCCAATTTTGGTACCTGCATGCTGGAGCCTCCAGTAAATGTCAGAATATACCCGTGCATGCACTTACGGTAATGAATGATGGTGGCTTGCGCTGCTCTCTTTTCTTTTCTCTCTCTCTCTCACACACACCTTTGCATTTCTTGGGAAAGACCAGAAGCAGTCTTTGTTGGCTATTTGTACATACTATTTAAATAGCAGAACATAACCAAAATTTCTTAGATGGTAAAGATGGTCTCTCTCAGCCTGGCATGCTCACTGTTTGATTTTTGTGCCGATCTACTCACAAACGACTTTACACTTTAGATTTCGCGAATAAACGCGACCATTACATTCCACATGGTATTACTTCAGATGATTTTTGACGTGTTCCTCTTGTCTCTTCCAAACGTAGTATGAGCTTGCTTTGTAGACTTGGGAGTTCATCGAAAGATTTCGATAACCTCATCATAGTTAACGGGCACTTTTATGCAAACCAAAGAAGTGAAACCAAAAGATTCATGGTCAAGCAACATTTTTTTTATTAGCTCAATGTGTCAGGTTTGTAAAGAAGAAAATGCAGTACATAAGTTCAACCCATCCTATTTCCCATAAGAAAAGCTATACAATTTCGAAAGGCAATACAAGGCTACAAGGCATTGCTCATGCCCATGAAGAATCAGCTAACTACTTAGTGCTTCTTGTTGTGGTGTGTCTTCTTGTGGTGTTCCTTGTTGTGGTGTTCCTTCTTGTGATGCTCCTTCTTGTGGTGTTCCTTCTTGTGATCCTTCTTGTGTTCTTTCTTGTGGTGTTCCTTCTTGTGCTGGACCTTCACGTGATGTTCCTTCTTATGGTGCTTCTTCGAAGAGTTGGGTTTGCAGCCATACACACCAGTCTTGACCTTGCAGCAGTAGGAACCAAATTCCAGACCAGATTGTGGGCCAGGGCAGGCACCATCCGCAATATCAGCCACGCATGCCTGACCAGTGACGCAGAAGACGCCTTCTACACCTTCCACACTCATGGGGCTCTCGCCTGGGCCAGAGCACAGAGCAGGTGGCGCTGTAGTGGCAACATATTCATCTTCGGAGTAGTCATCACCTTCAGAGTAGTCCTCACTTTCGGTATAGTCATCACCTTCAGAGTAGTCATCGGTTGCCGAGTAGTCCGAGCTGGTCGCGTTGGTAGCGCATGGCGTTGGGGCAGGGGCGACAGTGTAATCTTCACTTTCCGAGTAGTCCTCACTCGCGGAGTAATCTTCACTTTCCGAGTAGTCGTAGCTGTCTGAGTAGCTCCCTTCGCTGCTGGTTGCACATGGCGTCGGAGCCGGAGTCACAATAGTGTAGTCGTCACTTCCGCTTTCCGAGGCAGAGTAGTCGTAGCTATCATAGCTGTCAGAGTAGCTGCCTTCGCTGCTAGTCACACATGGCGTAGGTGCAGGAGTCACGTCGTAGTCGCCGCTTCCACTGTCATACGTAGAGGTGGAGGCAGAGTAGTCGTAACTGTCCGAGTAGTCATCGCTATCTTCCGAGTAATCAGCCGTGCCAGAGCTGGCCGAGCCGTATTCCGTGTAGTCATCAGTGACAGAGCCAACCGAGTAGTCATCGCCACCTTCCGAGTAATCAGTCGTACCAGAGCTAGCCGAGCCATATTCCGTGTAGTCCTCAGTGGCAGAGCTGCCAGTCGCGTACGTTTCCTCGTACTCACGCACGTGTACCTTGATACGAGCAGCGTCGGTCACAGCTGGGCCGAGCGCAAGGGCTACACAGGAAGCGATGATAATGAGCTTCTTGGCGAACATCTTGGGTGAAAAGGTGAGATCGAAGGAGTGCAAAAAGAAGAATGAGCTCCCATCAGCGTTTGCCTCACTCGACGCTGCATTCTGTCCACACCAATTCGAAGAGCCACTTCGTCTTGGTTGGGCTCTTCCGTATCACGCCAGCCAACTGCCCCCTACCCTGCTCAGCTGCGTTCAGTTTTCATTGGCTGAATTTCCCAACTGACTTATATGTAAATGCCCAAACTAAGAACATGGAAGTTTGGGGGGTGAGACTAGTCAGCAAAATTCCATAGTGAAAAGCTAAAATGTACCCATCCAATACCCAAATTAGTTGTTTTTAGGGTACCCAACTGATTCCTTCTATTTTGCTGGCAGTTAACCTAGATATGCCTCGTTTCTGGGCTTGTGGGGAGGATGGATTTTCCTAACACAATATACTTGGGTTACAAAAAATAATAGCGTAAAATGAGTTTATGTTTAGATTCTGTGTTGACATTGCCATTCTGAAAAAGAAAACTCGTCGTTTATTGCGAGTTATATAGTTTCTGAGCGTTTCCAAATCATATTCTTGTATAAGAAAAATAAATCATGAGGATGGCGCAAAGACAGTGTGAAGTATCATATGGCCAAAAAATCGGCGTGGAACGAGTTCGCTTCGGTGGGATTACCCAATGGCACACGAAGAGAGAGAGAGATAAGATCCAGTGAAAGATGGTCGCAAAAAGTTTCTTTAATGTGAATGCTGTGTGACAAAAAATCTTGGGCTTTTTTGTTTTTATTGTTGAACTGTTTTTGTTGCTGTAGGTAATAGTGGCTTTTAACGCACCTACGTAGGTTGATTTTGTTCATAACGTGTTTAGATGGGTTATTCCGAAAAATAAAAGAACCACCTGTGAGAAGAGTTGACGTAAAATAACCATGTGAAGTATCATTTGCACCCACCAGTCGATCGACCCCTCTCCCAGCAAAATCATTTATCTGGGCACAAATCATACATCCATTGTATCCTGCGATAGAACACCATTTATGACACACATAGTATAATCACTAGAGAGCTGCTTGCAAATCATGATTTACATTTATACCAAGCATATGCAAGTTAGAACATAATTCAGACACTAAATTTTCATTTTCTGAGGCTTCAAACCGTTTTTCTGTTAGATCACTCCTCATCTGTGTTCACTATCCAGTCAATCAAATGTGAGAATTTGTCAGGTGAATCAATAGTACCCAAATCAAAAGAGATAACTTGCCCAAAATAGCATAGATGATCCCATGTCAAGTCTGTTGAAGCACAATTGATGAAACAGATCACAACGAGCAAATTTGTGATCATCTGCCCATTAAGCACTTACTTCTGAAGTAGACATTCATGTAATGTTACTAGGAATGGTTCGCAGTGGTTTTTCATGTCAGTTGCTGAAGATGATACGAAAAAACAGCGCATAGAAACCTTGTTGTCATGCATTGACAGGTTGTTCGAAGACAGTTTCCTCATCCCCACTACCACTGCATCATTATGGTATGCATTTATCTGCTGCATTTTTGGTCTCCTTCTTTTCTAACCCGTGTTGCCGTAAATCAGATTTGCAAGTCAGTCTAATCTTCATAACTGATGAGCACGGATAAAGCGAATCCTTGTTGTCGATAAGCATCAACTGCAATATAACGCCATGCATTCTTGTTGTCGAATACAACATTTTCAACGAGCAGTATTAACATTATATCGAAGCACAGTACCACCTACTCAACGTATGGTTCCTAACGATATCAACACTCTCTCGATCCGATAGTCGTACTGATTGGCTTATGACGAGCGTCTGGCCCGAAAATGAGACTATGGCAACATTGATAGGTCAATCTAGCTGTGGCAAACCCGCAAAACCTCTGTGTGACAGAGAATTCTGAAAGCTATTAGCATTATGGAATACGATGGGCGCTTTGCACAGCGCAACAATCTTCCAGATTCAACGATTTGGTGACCGTGCGGTAGTCTGCTTGGTGTACACGACAAATGACACACAACAATTCCATTCGTTGATCCACAACTAGTCGTAGCATGTGTAAACGATGGTGATTAACACATCAGCTGACAGCTTACTCTGTTAAATCGGCTGGATTGGCACAACTATATACTTTCCTTTTCATTTACTGGTAACGATCAAATGCAATGCAATGCAGGAAAAGTTCGACACTCGTATCTCGTATTGACCGTGGGAAAACGTTTCCGCATCTCATCCATCACCATTGTTTGCCGTGTAATTATTGATTGCATGACTAGAGAGAATCTAGCTATCCAGATTGTATGTAAGCCAAGCGTCCAAGGATCTCTTCAGCTGCACACGAACCTTGTCATTGTTGAATGTGCATTAATACAACCCTCAGTGCTATTCAGGTCAGATCTACACCAATTTCTCCTGTAACAAGCGGCATGCTTGCAATTAATTATCTTTGACAAACACAGGATACGGAGTGACGGAGAACCATCTTGGAGGACAAGAAGATCAGAACATAATAATAATGGCTGCCATAGTACGCGACAATTATGAACGCCACCAACAGTCAAGAACAATGATAAACTATAAATACCAATAGACGCGTGTTGTTTCCACTACCTTACTCAAATGCTAAGTCACTTTGCAGTTTGGCACAGAGCAGCAAGAACAGCCTTCAAGCATACTCTTACGAAGTCGCCGATATTAAAGCAATTAAAAACAATATAGAATGGCGCCGGTCACGTTTCCGCTCTACGGCTACGAGCGGTTCTTTGCCATGAATCCCGACACGAGCGCAAAGCTTGCACACGTGATGACTCTGCATGGGGATATCACTGAACTGCTCAAACGTCTGCCAAGTGCTCTACTCGCGACTTTCAATCTGCATCCGAAAATGCGCGTATCCATTCTGCCTGGTGTCTCCCCTCAGAAGGGTATGATCTGCTCGCCACTGGTTGATGTCACTGAACTCAAGGACATCTACCGCGTCATTGAACGGGAAGACGCGGAACAGTCGTCGGATTGGATGGAATTCGTGCAACAAGAATGCGAAATTCCGATCAATCGCGAAAAAGAGTATCCGTATTATGTTCGTGTGGTTGTCAGTGAAAAGAAGCCGCAGACGTTTGCACACTTGATTCTCTTCTCGGACCACTACATGTCAGATGCCATCTCTGGACGCATTGTGCTTAATGCTATTCTTCAAAACGCCACCATGCAGCGCAATAATGGCTCTACGAACTATACGGCTGGAAATGAAGGCGAGCACACTGCCGACATCTTTCCCAATGCGTTGCCATTGCGTCCTTCCCTGTATGAATCCATGCACTGGGTGAATCCGTGGCTCGGAGTCGTGAACGAAGCCGTCTCAAAGTGGCTCATCACACCCATGGTCAACTTTGACCAAGCTGGATTCCACCCGTCTCTACCAATCAACACCGATCAACACGATTTCCAGGGTGGCGCACCACGCGCCACTCCAAAGAACCCGAGCTTTGCACTATTCGCGCAAGGCTCTCCAGCCAACATGGCCTCTGTGCTACAGCGTTGTCAGGCAGAGAATGTGACGTTGCGAGGTGCCGTGATCGCGGCAGTGACGATAGCATTTGGTCTTGTTGAACATAATGGCCGTTTGCAGGAAGTTACTGGTCCTATTCGGTTGAAAATGGATGTCACTTACAACATGCGCAAGCACCTGAAAAATGCTGCAGAAGAAGAGATCGTGGGGCTTTACAGCACTGCCGGTAACCTAGTGTTTGCCAGCAGCCAAGGTGTGGATCCACACAAAGTATCCTTTTGGGATTTATGTCGGAAAGCCGAACTCGAGTGTCAGTGTGTGCTGGAGGGTCATGAGCTCCAGGTGCAATCGGTATTTGTCAACGAAACACTCAATGCTGAGAACGAATCCTCACATTTGCAGGTCAGTAACAGCGTGCTGAGTGATGCAACTATCGCACACGCGGATACTTATCCTTACGCGAGAGACTTTCAACTGCTAACAAGTGGTGATGGCCACGCAAGTCAAGTCACAGTCGAGAGCCTGCATGTCTACAATTCGCTACCGTCACTCACATCGGCAAGCATGTTCTTTCTCAATGCAGTCTCGAGTTTCAACTACTCGATGATGTACAAATTGGAGCACACAGCAGCAAAGCAACTCTTCCATTGGTACGTGGAATGCGTGGAGCACATGGGTGAGTTTGGTACAAACGAGACCATCGTCGCGGCCGCTCAGCATTTGACACCTCCTCCTCAGTTCTCAGCAGCGACTACTAGTCCAAGTGGTACTAGTAGCACCACCTCGGCGCAGTTTTAAGTAGTATATGATACGAAAGAGAGTGAGGATGCATTTGTATTTCATGGAGGCATGCGAAAATGAAATGTTAGATATGATCTTGCGTGCAACTTCAATTTTTCTAATGTAACGGATACTGTGCAACTGTCAAGAACGGATGTGAGGCGATGACAGTGCATGCCCGTGGTATTGCTGCCGACGCATCATTGAGTTGTACACAGTCATTTAATAAACCACTGTGCGCCACTATCATTAGAGGGTGAATGCCATGCGGCGGCTCTTCATCCCTAGTACGTTACTCCGTATATCATCCAAAGCTGTAGAGTTCCAAGTACAGCCTCATGACTAACTGTCTTCCATCTCATTTGTGAATTTGCTGCCATTTCACAATATCGATTTCAGGCGAAAGACATGACCAAGTATGTATCCTCTGGCAAAATTAGAGGGATATTTGGTATCCATCCAGGAACCATCAGAGAGTGAGATTTTCAAGGATTGGCTGACGCCAGGACTATCTCAAGCAGTAGCAGGTACAGAATGCGGTTGCATGATCTTGAATCGATTAATGGTCATTTGGAAGAAGGAATGGGTGTCATTCCATCATCCCGACACCAGGATTGATAAAGAGCTACGATCGTTTCTTGTCAAGTATTATCAAAAAATCACGTACTCAATCTTGTACGACAGAAAGCATTGTCATTGACTGCTTTCCCAGACCGTTAAGGCATTGCCGACTTTGGTCCGAATCTCAAACACAACGAGCCAAAACAGTCCAAATTGGTGGAAATGGTATGTAGAGAGCAGGCCCTAAAGATTGTGGTTATGCAGTCCGTCTATAACAAACTCGAGAAGATCGCTAAGTACAAGATGGGAAGAACTGGAGGGAAGATGATCAAGTGTGAGAGACACTATACAATAACGACTTGTTCTCAAATGTGAGAGAATTAGTCATACGATGAAGTGCCAGAAAATCTTGGAGTGTCCTCACTGCAGGCTCATCCTTGATAGAGATATCAATGCTGTCAGGAACATACTTCTCAAGAATAAGCACTCATTCATCGAGTTTAGGTGTCGGAGATGGATACTCCGCGGTTGTCTAGTCTTAAGTAGCTTTTGCTGTTCAAGTCGGACCCAAACAAAAACGAGATCTTCCTTGAGGTACTTTTGTATCTCATATGATCTCTTCAGGGTGTAAAACTGATTTTTGCGCAAAAATGACGCTGTGCAGTACACTTACCATCTGAAATAAAGCACCTTGTGACTTTGTTTTAACAGAAGAGCGGTCTTGTGTTCAGAAGACTACTATTGAGACTCTTTAAATCGTTTATTAGAACAGCTTGGGTATATCGTTTTTAAAAAACTTTTCATATATAATTTGTTCAAAAAGAAAAAATAATCAAATTTGATTCATTATCATTTTATACAAATGAAAATCGATTTAAACAGTTTCAAAGTGTCCGCCAATCTATTTTCCTTGCATCACGCACATCGCTCCACCATTTACGATTACGATCCCGCGCACGCAGCCAGAGACACTCGCACGCCATAGCACTAGACGACCCTGGCCTATTTCTCCTCACCGTAAGTAAGTAAAAAAACCTCCACCACTACCCACTGCGGCTATGCCCTTCGCTCTCCCTCTCTCTCTCTCATCGGTCTATTCGCTGACAATCGCTTGTGTATTCGTGTTGTTTTCAGCTCATATCTACCACACACAACATAAATAAATATGCAAGACTCCACGGACTCCTGGGCCAATCTTCATCATCAGCAGCACACGTCGGCTTCGTCGCCGTTCAGTGGGAATACTGACACACTTGATTACTTTGGAGATTTCCCTTCGATGCAGCAGCCACAGCAGTCGCACCATGGGCCATTACCATCGCGTTCTGGTATCAGGGGTGAAAGAAGCGGAGGTGGCGGTGGGCTGCCGTTCCCATCTTCATCCTCCAGCGTCACATCTCCGCAGGGCCAATTGTCGTTCGATAGCGGATTCACCCTCGGTGGACTGCCGCCACATCATGCACAGGCGAATGGTTCACAGGGATTGTATCATTTGCAGTACCAGCAACAACTTCATCGACGCCAGCAACAACAACAGCTCCAGCAGCAACAAGAGCAGCAGATCCGTCTTCAATTGGGAATTCCACTCCACTCACTACCGCAGCAACAACAACATTTTGGGCTAGGTTCTAGTTTGAGTGGCCAACCCCATTCGGCGTCTGCATTTCCGTCGTTCGATTCACTTTCAGACTCGCTACTCCAGATAGATTTAAACACTGAACGGGGAGGCAATGGATTGCTAAACCAATCACCAGCTGCACCGTTTGGGTCAAATGCTACACCAGGATGGGGGCAAATGTCGTCGAATGCATCGTCTCTTCGAGATCAAATGAACCAGCAAATGGCGGCATTATACCAGCATCAGCAACAATCTCCGTCATTGATATTCGACCAATCGTCTCATTTCACAACTGAGCAAAACCAACCATTGGCGCCGTCAGGAAGTGCATTGCTGAGTTTGCTCAATGACAACAGCACCAGTCTCCATAACGACAACCACATGCAATTCCATTCAAGTGCTTCATCACACTTGTCGTCGCCTTCACTTGCTATAGACCGAAGTAAATCGCCGTCTGGTCATTACCTTCACCAAAATGCGGGAAATAGTTCATCCCGCCAATCGTCTCGACGTTCACCTGCCAAGCACCACCATCATCAGCAACACGCGCGAGGAGCTGAACGTGAAGTTCCATCAGGTAATAATAATGCAACTTCGTCTAGTATTCAGGTAACCCCTGAGGTAGTCAAATCGAACGACAATATCAAGGTCCAAGTGTCACTATTAGCAGAAGAGTGCGTGCCTGGTCGTGTATTGATGGTTGGCCTCTTCCGCTTGGGCCAACTTTCGAACGAGAAGCCGATTTTCGTGAAACAGGTGCTATTTGAGAACAAGTTGAACCGTAACTACCGGTTCTTGCACACAAGGATCACGTTTCGCGCACCCCGCTCGCCTGGAGAGTTTGAGTTCCGTGTATTTGACGATAAACGCCCGTCATCTAGTGGGAATAATGGCAGTACACCAATGAAGCGCCAGCAAATAAAAAGCCCAGCCCAGCAAGGCGACAACAATGGTGGGTCGGCACCTTCCTATTCCAACATAACGATCGCACGCAGTAACAAACTCAAGGTCTGTATGGAATACAGTCATTTCATCGACACACTGCGCAACACGAACGAGAAATTTCAGAATGGCCAACGCGATGGAGACGCTGGTATGGTGCTCAGTAGTTTGCTTTCATTGTTACGACTTGTGGATCAGGTGGAGACAGTGTTTCTCCATGGGCATGCACTGTTTGGTGATTTGTTGACTGCGTGTTTGCAGCTCATTGCCATGGATGCCAATGCGATCAAAGAGCATTTTGCTGCAACCGAAACGATTCCAAATCCCATGGAGACTTTCCACAACACGATGCGAAATGTCTTCAATGCCATCCAAAGCAATAATTTCGTCAAGGAATTGCTTACTCCAGAGATCTTGCAGCAAATTCATCATTTCCAGCGTGATTTGTACTGCCAAGTGAGCGGCTTTTATTTCCAAACAAAGGAAGACCAACGCAAGTATTGGAAACAGCACTTTGATTTTGAGCCGTTGATTGACGAAGACAATAGTAATGATGAAGATGGTGAAGCTAGCATTGGATCAGATGGTTCAAACCATAGCATTTCGAAGGCATTGCAAAATAACTTCGTCACAAATGCGCTCTCCTCATGGATCACAAATGAAGCTGCAACACTCATTCCTGATAAAGCCTTGTTTCAACAGAGCCGCCAGGTGATTTACGATCTGATTAATCGCGAAGTCATCACCAAACTCTCGATCCGTGCTGAACTAGACGTGTTTGGTTCGTCTGCAAACGATTTCGGCAATCAGGAAAGCGATATGGACATGTGCTTGGTGCTTGAGCGAAATGTGGTGATGACCAGTGAGGATAAACAGCAGCTCTTGAAAGAGGTGGTAGCACTTTTGGAACAACGACCAGACTTGTTTGTTGCGATTGACGCGAGTCGCTTGACTGCGCGGATTCCGATCATCATGTTTACGGTAAAAGATTCGGGGATTGAATGCGACTTATGCGTGGAAAATGTTTTGGCACAACGCAACACTGCATTCTTGCGTGCATATGCGAATGCTGATCCTCGTGTGCGTACGTTGGCGTATGTACTGAAGCAGTTTGTCAAAAGGCGTCGCATGAATTGTGCCGCGGAAGGCACTCTGTCTTCATACGGGTATATCCTGATGCTGATCCATTTCCTACAGCGACAAGACCCTTCAGTTCTACCAGTACTGCAAGTGCTTCCTCCATCCTGGATGGGCAGTAACAAGTGCGATTGTACGCCCTCGAAAATGTGGTGTCGCCTCAAATCTCCACATTGTCGCTTGAGTGAACGTCATCCAGAAATGCAATTACCTCAGGTGCTGTGTCGTGGACCCAGTGAAGACAATAACAATAACACCAGCAATGGTTCCTCGGAGTATAGCAGCCATGGCGGAGGCATTGAAACGTATTTTTACGATCCTTTCGCCTTCCATGACCCAAGTGAGAAGATCGCAATCTTAGAAAGCTTTGGCGCACACAATACACAGACCGTTGGAGAGCTGTTCATTGGTTTCTTCAAATACTTTGGTCTCCAGTTCGATGCGTCTCGACAAGTTGTGAGTGTCCGGATGGCTCGTAATTTGTCCAAAGAAGAGAAAAAGCGCGAAGATCAGTGGCGCATACACACGCGTCTGAGCATTGAAGACCCGTTTGAAACCTGGTACGATGTCGCTCATGTCTTGAAAGGCTCGCGGGACAAATACATTCGCCAGCAGTTTGTACGTGCATACGCACTGCTGATGCAAAGCGCGTTAGCTTCATGTGATAGCAGCCAAGAAGACCAAGCAGTTGAGGTAGCACGGATCATGGAGGTATTGCTGGAACCGGCACACGAGCTCCCATTTGCGACCGGCATTACTTCTGCCGTGGCAACAACAGCAGAGGACGCTGCCGCTCAATAAGAGCTTACTTTTAAATCCTATGACATCGCCAAACACCAGATATGTGTTTTGTCAGTGGGTGTCTTATGTGCAGTGGATGGTAATGTGCTTTGCCGTGCGTCTATAGTCAAATTGTTAAAAATGTCTCTAGTCAGATGATCAATGCATGAGCTTATTTTCTCATCTTTTCATCTTTCTGTTGTTCATGAAGTCGTTGTTTATAGCGATCCATGCCACAGGAACATGCTGTTTGTCTATCATGTTTATTCTATTGTTTTCGTTGTTATTGTTGCGTAGCGTGAAGTTCCACGCGAATTACTACCTGTTATGCTATGCCTAATGTTTAAGTTCCTGGACGGAAAATTTCCACGAGATGGTCAGTGCCTCCTCTGCACGAAGGTATCGCACCTGCAATGCATCTTCCACAGAAACAACGTACGCTACATTGGCCTGTGACACAATTTCTCGCAGATTCCAGCCCAGCAGCTACAGCGATACAACACAAAAGGAAAATATGAGGTTACGCGATTGAAGAGAGTAGCTTCGAAGCAATAGCACATACCTGTGTGCAAGCATTAGAATTCAGATTCAGAGTAATAGTTGGTACTGTCGCAATAGGTTGACCCTTCAAGTCGTGACGAAATAGCATCTCAAACACGCTAGGACGGATTCCTTCCAATCGCTCTTCAAACACCTGCTTATTTGCTGTTGGCGTTACTTCGTTTTTAATGGTAACGCCAGCGGTTGCAACTGATGATGTGGATGATACTGATGTGCAGGCACCTTTTACATCAACCTGTAACATGGTTTTCTTGACCACTAAAACGAGTTGCGTCCTCACACGCTGAGTTTCCGGTAGAGTATGGCGGGTCTCTCGCTCTTTCAGTTCCAAAATCTCCGTTTGCTGTCTCGCCAGTGCATGATTTACTTCTAAGAGTTTTTGTCTTAACGCCACGAGGTCTTCATTGTTGCTTGTCGTCGCCGAAGGTGGAGAGGAGAGCAGCGTCTGCATATCTCGTTGGAATGTATTGACAATCGCCTGGAGCTGAGCAGTATACGCGTCCAGCTGCCGTTTCTCAATACGACGAGCCAACATAGCACTGGCAAGTTCGTGTTTGAGCGCGCGGCACTCAGCGTAATATCGGTCTTTTTCTTCACTTGCTACTCGCCACTGATTCTCTGATGACGTAGGTGCTGCTGTGGCGGATGCTTTCGTCGAATCCATCAACAGAATCGACGCATCTGTCGGAAAATATGACGAATTCATCGGCTCAGTTTTCACCTGCAAATGGCTACTACTCTCTCCAGCACCATTTACCCCATTGCTACCGCTGTTTCCATTTGTCAAGCTCGCGTCACCTAACCGAGTCTCGAGCGCAAAGCTCTTCGTGGACAAAACATTCGCACTATTGCTGCTATCTGATCCTTTTGGTGTTGGACGCGCTGGACGTTTAATGCCACGGTAAGGTGCTGAATTTCCAGCATTTTGACGAACTGCATCACAAATATAAATGAGTCTACAAGATATATGACTGTAGAGATTACAATTTGATCCAACGTACATGGATTCCGACGCAATTTCAACACCACAGAACTACGAGATGTGGATTTCAATCGCCCAATCACCGTTGAAAATTGCAATCCACGCACTGGAAGCCCCGAGACGGCGACGAGAGTGTCACCGACACAGATGCCACTATTCGCAGCAGGTGTATCTGGTGCCAGTCCTGTGATCTGAACGTGGTCGTCCACACACGCCAATGTCAATCCAAGGCCACCATTGCGCTTGGTGATGATGCACTCATAGAGATCACCCGATTGCGGTTCCTTCATTACTTTCTCTCGTGCGGCAGCGACGGCAGCAACAGCGCTCATTGCTGTTGGGCCAGGGTTGCTATTGTGTGTTGTACTCGTCGATGTTGCTGTTGTGCTGGAGACTAAACTATTCAATGCAGTTGAGGCGGCGGTGGATGTAGCCACGTTGTGATCTGTCTTACTGCTATCACCAAATGCCTCAGCACTTTTTCGCTACAAAGAAGAAAAAAACGCACTTAAGCTAGTTGATCATGTGGCAAACACAATCGGTAATGCATTTATTACCTTTTTCAGTAGCGCTGTATGCGTTGATATCCGTCGATCGTCCGTGATAGCTGCTGGTGGTGGAATTGCTTCGGGCAATTCATTAGCGGTGGTCGTTGACGTAGTAGTGGTCACCGCGGTCGTAGCATCCTCTCCATTTAATGAGAATGCAGGTAATGGCTGAAAATCAGGCAGCAGCGATATCGGCGGTGAAAGCGCACGCATGAGCAAACCAGGCGGTGGTGCTAATGGTGTGGTGAGTGATGATGAGGATGCTGTCGTTGTTGTGGTTTGTACACCACTAGTGGAGAGATCAACTGCACTGGACACAATCGGCACTGGTGGTGGAATCAAGTCCATAATATTCTATATTCATGCACGGCAATAGATCATAAAAGGATTAGCAAACGTGAACACCTGGGTCAAACAGAATTCCTCAAAAACGTACATCTGACAGTTTCTTTTCATCTGCAACAACGGATGCAATTTGTTGCGCCAACATGGCCGTATCAATGAAAAACGCACTAGGGTCTTCACTTGATGCATTGTGTAGTTGACTCGTTGTAGCTGTTTCCGAAGTATTGTTGCTGACCATGAGTTTCTCATCGAATGGCAATGCCGTGAATGTATCCCCAGCACCGTTCTGCTCTGCATGTGGAAATGCAATCGCCTCCATCGCCTAAATGTATCCAATTAGCAATAATGTCATAATAACAGTAAATAATAAGCCCATTATCAATCAATTTGATGTTTGATGTGCAATTGGACCCACCACTGTCGTATTGGTACTGGAGCTGCTCGTGGTCGCAGAAGAAGAGGTCTGTTGGAGCGGTGGTTGCTGCGTATGCTCACTCATCATCATTTCTTTGCGTTCCGACTATCGGTCTTTCTCCTGTGTGTGTTCTTCTATATCAACGTCAATCAATCAATTCTTGTTGAGCAACCCAAGCAATCGGTCGCTTCTTCTCGTCAGCAAATGCATTATGATCAGGCGCGCGCGCGCGTTATTGGTGGAGGGGAACCAAACGAGGAATTTCAGCCAATCGGATGATTGTTCCGTAAAGATATTAGACCATCACGAAACTTATCCCAATCCACACCAAATGCACCAAGATGTTTATGATAACAGTGTGTTTATCGTAATAAAAGCTCTATTTGTACTGGTCGAATAGCTGATTAAGGCTATTGAGAGAGTAAAGCCAATTTGTATTGACACGTCATGTTGTGTCAAGAGAACAAGAATGAAAAATGGTAAACACACGTCAAGACTCCTCTGATTATCAGATATCAGGTCAACCATCATCAAAGGTAATCAACAGCACATGCATTCAGAAGCCATGTCTCCAGTTTATGATTATGGAAATCCTACGGTTACTGATCTTCCAGCGAGCGTGCAATCGCTTCGGCGATCTCGTCCTCTTCAAAATTCTCTTCCTCTGCAGTTGTTGGAGTCGAAGCTGACGCGACGGGGGCCGGCACAGCTGCTGGGGTCGGTCTTGGTGCAGCAGACGTTGTAGCAGTAGCAGGCGATGATGATGCTGCAAACGGATTTGATGAAGCACCTGCCAAAGATGCGAACGGATTGGCCGCAGTAGATGAAGATGGAGCGCCAAATGGCGAATACGCGCTTGAGTTCCCACTGAAACCAGAAATTCCACCCAGCCCCAATCCGCCTGCCATCATTTGTTGCATCTGTGCCATCGCATTAGGGTCACTGATCATCTGTGTGAGTTGTTGCATCATCGCTGGGTTTTGTTGGAGCGCTTGTAAGGATTGCGATAACATGGCCGGATTCTGCATCGCCTGAGCGATCATTGGGTTCAATTGCGCCATTTGCTGGATGCGTGGATCGTTCTGTAGCATCTGCGCCATGGCCGGATTTTGAAGCATTGCCTGTGCTTGTGCCGCCCAATTCGCTGCTCCACCACCTCCAAAAGCACCACTTGAGGGGGGAATAGCAGCTCCAAATGGCGTTGATCCGTCGCCAAATCGACCCGATCCTGTATTAGCAGCTGATACTGCTTCGTCAATCGTTCGTTTTCCTGCTTGTAGATTTTCCCACTTTTCTGCCGAAGGGACCAACACGAGATGACCCTGCAATATTAAGAATGCTCAGAAATAAAATAACTATAAGACATTGTTGACCTCGTCCACTTATATTCACTTACCGCTTCGATCCCTTCTTGGAAGCCGAGCAGCTTCACACACTCGACTCCTCGTGGACGGTCAAAAAGTTTATTCTTCAAAACAGCGTTCCCAATCCGCAATTTGCGATATTTTTCTTCCGTCGGGTGGTTCACGATGTTCTCGCAAATCTTTTGCAGCGTTTGGATCGCCACGACGTATCCATTATGGCGCTGCATTTCCTGCAAATGCGCACGCAATTGCGTTGCAATCGTCCCCGTATGGCCAATACCAGTAGCAGCAGTTGTAGTGGTAACCGACGGAGTTGCTGACGATGTTGGGGTAGCCGCTGCTCCAGGAATAAGTGTCAGATGGATTGCACAACCCGATGTGATGTTATAATCGGTCAGAAGCTTCTCATTCTGCAAGATCTGGCCTTGAAAAATTAGTCGTTGCGCCGCGATAGGAAACTGCTGTGGCTGTTGGCGCTCGAGTAATTGCTTTAGTCCCAACACCGTCGTCTGCGGGAAGTCATCGACCTGCACCGACAGCGATTCCGAGGCTCCAGTGACCAATTTGATGGTCAATTCCGCGGTTGTGGATACGTTGCTATTGTTGTTGATGTCGGTCATCTTCTTGTGGTTCTGGAAGAAGCTTCTCGATGAGAACCAAAGGCTTTTAAATGGAGAAGTCTATTATTCGAAGTGAAATTCGGTGTCAGAAGTGACGTGTAGCAGTACCGAATTTTCTCGAATAATGGATAAAACGATTTGCGCACTTGCGACCTTTTGGAATGGGCATTTGCCATAATGGAGACAAAAGCACCGTTGTTAGGTGACCGCGGCCATCATCATCATCATGACAACAGCACCGTCCGCCGTCCACCTATCGAAAGCAAGAAGCCGCTATTGACTGTGAGCAAAATCCCAGCACTTGTGCGCGAAGGTATGCTTGCCAGCCAAAACGCCTTCGTACGTTCCAGCGTACGGTTTGGTCAGTAATAACCTCGTTTTAATTTGACCCAGTGGACGTTCTGATTCAAAAGGTGTTGGAATCATCTCCACAGCGTCAGCTGGACGAGGTCAATGTGAGTTTATTTATTGAACGCTACAAGTGTTTGAGATACACAACCCAGTACCAAACTTGGCAGAATGCTGTTGTTAGACAGAGGAACTATGTACACAGATGTTGGAGAAAATTGAGGAAGTAGATGCGTTTTGCCAAACGCTACAAACTGGGCCGTTGCAGGCAATTGTCCGTAAACAAATCACACGCCTGGACGCTGCCATTTGTCACCTGCAGTCACCCAATGAGAACAGGAGGAAACAGCTGCTTCATCTTCATGCAAAGTACGTTGCATGGTGCCACATACTATGTATCGACATCTTATATGTAATACAAAAATGCGTAATACAGACCTATTCGCGTGTCGCCGTTCATTGGTTCGACGTTAACTCGAGCCGGTACTTCTTCCAAGCAATCGTCGAAGAAAGAAATCAAAATTTGCCGCTCCTTAAAGCCCATCTACAAATGGGAACGACGGCGTTTTTCGCGTTCAATACCGCAGCAGCATCCCCAAACGCCGTCGACTGACTATGGAGATAAAGGGCAACAACAGCAATATTGTGAGTGATGTATAGTTACCGATCCTTAATCCATCTAGAGTAATATGTCTGCGTGATATTAGACGCAGATGCTAACTGCAATGAAGCCTCAATGGAGCTACGGCCATGCTTAGAACCGGGGCACTACGTCCGAGTTTCATTCATGCATAATGGCAATCCGATTCAATCCAATCCATGTGGATTTGAGTTTCAGGTTGTTCTCACCGAAGACGAATTCAATTCACTCAAGGTACAAGATTGGTAATGAATCAGTAAACTATTTTCGAGCTTAGTCATGCTAAATCACTTCGTGTGGCCTGTATCAGCTCCAGCGCCGACGATTGGAGGCTGAGCATCGTCACTTGAGACGCCAGCAGCATCCGCCACGTTGAAGCAGATAAGCACAGCATAACAAAATATTGAAGGCACCTTGTCATTTATATAACCACTATCGATGGCATGTGATATTGGCATTTTGGCTCGAAAATCATATCCTGAACTCAAAATCATTTGGCATCTGTTGGCATATACTGATATGCGTACTATTGTATCTCTTAAAAGTATCTTCTCACCAAAATATACAGATATCTTTATTCACCCATTGATGAAATATACTTAATCAGATAAATACAGTTCAATTATATGTGGGTTAACCATGTCACGTCCATCATCTTCTTACCGTTGGCCTCCTCAGCGCAAGTGATCAGTTCAGCCGACAGGTGTCGATGCCTCTCTCGTGCCAACGCAACGTCATATCACACCACTCGTAGTTGTCCTCTCATTCTATCGAATATATATTGTTATCGCTGTGCAACTCAAAGCTATTAACAATACAAGCAATATGGAGCGGCCACGAGCACTTTCCGAAGCCATGTCAACACTGGACCAGTACGACAAACCGAGTGTCGCTGTTGCGAAAGAATGGCAGGAACAAGTCATTCTGCCGCGACGCTTTTATGATGAAAAGACCAACACGTACCGTCTGGTCGAAATGGGCGAAGACTCGACCGGGTCGGAGCTATTTCCTGTGTGGGGCACGTCACTGGCTGACTTGTCGGTGTTTGGCATTGGTATTGGCCTTTATTTCCGCATGTTGCTGCACCTGTCGCTACTCATGTTCGTACTTGCCGTGGTGTCCATGCCGACGATCGACTACTTCTTATCAGACGATTATTCTGGTGCGCTACTGGATCGCAAGCTCGACATTCGCATTTGGGGGTCTGCGGCATGTACCCGCCAAGACCAGAAGACACTCTCAAATGGCGAAACAAAGGAGGTCAATAGATGTCCACTCATTGTGTCGCAGCTATACGTTGATATGATCGGTCTGGTGATTCTCTCAGTGTATATCATCGTGGCCGCTATCGCGCAAGATCGTACCAAGAAGCTACTTGACGAAATGGAACAAACAGCCGCTGATTATTCAATTGTGGTCAAAGATCCCGACGCCAACGCCTGGAATCCAGATGAATGGGAGATTTTTTTCAGTCAGTTTGGCAAAGTGAAATTTGTCACCGTGTCTGTGGATAACCACAAGCTGCTATCAGCGCTAGCGCACAAGCGGTACATGGAAGAGATGCTGAAAATGGAATCCTCAGACCAAGATGTTGTCCAAATGGCGCTCCAGCGCGCAGAGGAGGGACCAGTTATATATGAACGTCCATTATGGAAGCGCTTTTTGCAGAAATTTATGATGTACCGCGATTTGCCTTACTGGGAATCAGAGCTCTACCATCAGCGGAAGTATATTGAGAAGCTATTACTGAAGGAAAGCTACCCCGTGTGGTCCGTGTTCATCATGTTTGAGACCGAAGAAGCACAGCGCAAGTGTTTGCAGGAAATGAAGGTGGGTCTATGTGAGACTTTGTTTGACTCGAGTCTCTCTCGATTTCCGAAGCGCCTGCGCTTTCGAGGAAGAAACATCCTCCGAATTGAACAAGCCGTCGAGCCGTCATCCGTACAATGGAAGAACGTTGGTGTTCGTTGGAGACAACGCGTGTGGCAGCAGATCGCAAACTTGATAATCGTTGGTGCCATGATGGTGGGGATTTACTGTCTGATGGCGTACTTGAAGGAAACGTTTGTGGGCGATTCAACAGTGAACGATAAAGAACGACGGAGTAACCTTTACATCCTCGCCTATTCGCTGGCTGTAACGGATAAGTTGGGGTGCAAAGTTCTCAGTTACCTCGATCTGCTAGAGCAACATCAAACCAAGGAGCGCGAACAACTCTCGACGCTCAACAAACTACTCATCTTTCGAACGTTCAATGGTGCAATCGTGATTTATCTTCTTATGGACTTTACCGACATGCTGTCACAGCAGAATCTGCTACAAATTCAAGCAGTTTTGATTGCCAACTTGATCACCACACCAGTGCTGCAGCTGCTGAGCTTGTACGATCGATTCATGCAGTGGGTATATGGTCCAAAGGCAAAGACACAGAAGAAATTGAACCAGTACTACTCTGGTTATTACTGGAAGATTGCCGAACGGTACACCGACATTACAAAAATCGTCGGAACAGCTCTGTTTTACAAGTCAATTCTACCTACAGGTGTGCTCATCACGTCGTTCTCACTGCTTATGAATTATTGGGTCGACAAGTACTGCCTGCTACGCATGTGGAAGGTGCCACCGCGGTACGATGGTCTCTTGGCGCGTGCCTCTCGCTACCACTTGTTGCTGATGGCGCTTACGTCGCTAATTATGATGGGTCATTGGTACGATGGATGGCCGTTTGATCGAGAAACCGAGATTGAAGTACAACATTTGAGACGCAAATCCCAATCGACGATCAAGTTCTCTGTCATGAAAACCTTACGACTTATTTTCCCACTTCCGCGCCATTATAACTCTAAAGAGCAGACGGAGCTGATGAGCATGTTATGCACCGTGATCGTTGTCGTCACGCTTGCGACTGTGGGGTTTGTGGTTATTAAAAGTCTTTATCGAACATGGGGGCGTTATATTGTTGGTAGCCGGCAAGGACGGAATGCTGGTACGCGCATGAGTGAAATCCCGTGCTCACAAGTGAAATACCTCAATGGATATGTACCGTCCTACGAATCTTGGTACTCGGATTTTCCGTATCTTTGCGTAGCACTGGATCAGTTCGAGCATCGCTTCATCAATTGGTCGGGTGAACATAGCAACTACTGTCTCGTGAATGATGCGACGGAAGACCCGATCTTGGCTTTGTATGTTGGTGAACGACCGCTGGAGCAGCTCTTTGGTGCATGTAAGCAATACGATTTGCCCCTCGATGGAAAGAGGCTCGAATGTGCCGGTTCAACTATCCGTGAAGACTACACCACTGTTGAAATGTTGTAAGTTGCTCTCTTTCACCGCTCTCGAGCAGAAACAGCCGAAAGATTAAGAAGCTACATTTTGTGGAACCAGCAAGATGATTGACTGGTTCGATGCAAGCACTGAAAACCATAGAACCCTCACACAAGCATGAGCATATTTATAATATAGTCCAAAACAGGTTCACGATCGCTTGCATGATACCTACAACACGCACATATAAGGAATGATGTGCTCCTGTGGTGGTTATGGCTCACTCTGTACCCATTTCTGGCAAGCGCCATCGTATTCAACGTGACCAAAACTTTAGCATAATCAGTACATTTATTGGCTATAATTAATATTTTCTATTAATTTCAGCCAATAATATATTCCTACTAGCGCCTTGAATCTGCTATAGGATGTTCATCTTTTTCTCTTTGGGGCAGACAAGAAGTGCACGTTTGGGGAAGAAACATCATGGACGTCGCGGTGGCGTCAGTTTGCACGAGCACCATCGTGATCTTCACAATCATGCGGCTGAATTTTTTCGCTGATGTATCGCTACTGGAGATAGCGTTCTTCTCGATTCTTCCGACGTTCGTGGCTATCTCCCTCGCGGTGCAATCATATTGGTGGGAGACCTACGAACGGCTCATTCAGCGGATCGTATATAGGAATACCGACCCATCCGGCGTGGGAAATGGTACCAAGAGGAAATTCTCGCTGGATTCGGCACGCGCAGAGCTTTATCGTGCGTTTAACGAGCGCTGGCTTTCGAAAGGACGGAATTTTGGCTCGTTCTATCGCATCGGACAAGTCAGGAGTGGGCGGTTATCACAGAGCTCGTCCGAGTTTGTGGCTGATACAAACGGCAAATCGTTGTACGACCAAGTGAAGGAGAATTTAACTGACCATGTGTTTCCGAGTTATAGTGTGAGCGGCATGTTGTCGACCACGGCGAACGCGACACCGATCTACTTTATGGATCCAACTACGGGCGAGTTCTTAAAGGTCACGGAGCAGCACAAATTGGTGTTTACGATGTATCCGGACGCATCCTGTTTGTTTCAAGTTGTAAAAGGCAAGACCCATCACTGGGGATTTCAGTCTAGTATTTCCCAACGATTTCTCGGACAAAACTTTGTGGGCAAAGTCGTGGTGAACAGCAAGAAAATGAATTCGTGGGAGGCGTTTCGTGTGCTACAACGCCCCGAAGGTGACGCCAATGGAGTTACAGGGACAAATTCCAAAAAGCAATGCTCAAGCGTGATTTATTTGATCTTGTGCTCGTCACGCTTTGGGAAAGGCATGTGGTTTGCTAAAAATCGTAGTGGACAGGTCGGTCAGGAAGGAAGCAATACAAGCTCTGCTGTTATGAACAGTGGCAGTGCAAGTGAACATGGCCATCATGGCGGAAAGAAGCATCGCAGTCTGACTTATTTGTCCAAGAATTTCGCCAATGCACTGGCGTTGGTGTATGCTTCTGACCTGTCGGCATTTGAGTACCTCAAGCAAGATCCATCTCGTCAAGTTGGTGGCATAGGGTCATTTGATGCAAATTTACCTATAACGACGGCTCAGGGAACAACGTTCCAGACACCAGTGTTGACCACCTCTAAGCGCTCTAGCGTTTTGCTTCCATGGCTCGATGAGCCGAGATTGACGTCACCACAATCAGCTGCTAAACCAAAGAGATTTTTAGAATTGGAAGACGATCAATTGGTTGGAATCATGTCAGCAACGATCGAGAAATGTACAGTGAGAGACTATCTGGAATTGTTTATTGACGAAGATACAAGAAGACAAGCTAACGAACGTAGTAATGGAATATCCGCGACTGTGACCCCGCCATCGACTGAGAAATGCTCACTGAGTGAATGGCATCTCCATCCCCAGTTTGGCTACGTTCGCAATCTTGCCTACCGTCCGCCTACTGATTTGGCTGACGCAAGTAGTAAAACCTCGTTGAAGTCAATCGCCATTGATCAGTACCATTCCTGTTCGATTGATGAAACCAATTTACTAAAAGCTACGTTTCAGTCAAAGCTCTATACTTTGGGCATCCCGTATAGCAACTGTTTCTCCATTGAAGTTTGGATTGAGATTGAAGAGCTCCAGTCAGATATTGGCAAAGAAGAAAGGCATAGTCTCTCCGTGAAATCGAGCGACACTTCAAAGATCCAGTTTCATTGTCGAGCAGGAGTTCACTTTACTCGCCCTACTGCTCTTGCTGCACAAATTGAACGTGGTGCCAAGCAAGGTGTGAGGAAAGGCTGTGAACTTCTGATGCGCATAATGAAGAAAAGTCAAGGAGAGCGCCTTGCTCCTCCAGCATCTGATTCTTCAGAACAGCAGGGTACACCGTCGGATCGAAATAGCAATCCGACGGATAAAAAGTATCAGCCAAGTTTATTCGCAATGGAAGTGATCCGTGGCTTGATTGATGTGATATGTGATACCAAAAATCTTTACAGAAACCATCGTCTACTATCAGTTCAATTTCCTTGGAAACCGTATGCGGTTGTAGATCGTCCACAACAAAATTCAGCGTCATCGTCTTTATCGACCTCGCCATCGATCGGTACCCCCGTAGTTCAGATGATGACTGCGGTTCCATTTTTTGAAAGCTCACTAAGTCAATTCCAGTCCGCCGTTGAAATCAATTTAGGCGCCAAGATTACTCCAGAACTGTTTTTCGAAACCTTACTTTGTGATGAATGCTCGTTTTTTCACGCTGTTCAAAGGCAGAGTGGGAACATGGAAGTTGACATTGGTCCTTGGCAATCAAGTCAAACATCGTCTGCATCAACAGACGAAAGTGATATTTCAGCGCCGGCATTCATCCGCAAGCAAAGCTTTCGCATGCCGTTAAGTGGTATTCCAGGGGTGGACATGACCGCGGTGGAAGATTATCATTATTATGCGTTAGTAGGCGACCAACAGGGCAAACGACGTTTGGAGTTTGGAATGAAGATTTTCGCAAAGGATCTTCCAGAGGGAGAAAAATTTTCAGTGAGTTCTATTTCAGTTTATTATAGTGCGTGTTATGCATTTACTGAACTATATGGATGTTTTAGATTGAAGTTGCTGTTCGAGTGGAAACAAGTGGAATTCCATCAAGTAATTTCCTGCGTGTCCATTATGCGATCCCTTCAACGGGAATTATCAACCGCAACATTGGTGCTGGCGTTCGCCACGGTATTAAGGAATTGTGGAAGTACGTGAGCAGAGTGATGGTTGAGGCCGGCCAATCCAATATCCCGCGGCAATTCTTTCGGAGCCTTCCAGACATTGGTGATGAAGAAATAAAACTTCGTCTTCGATCAGAAGTCAAGTTGCCGCGGCATGATGAGCTTTCTTCGAGACTAATCGAAGCGATTGCTACTGCGTATTGACTGTAATTTGTGCAACGAGTAAATAGAAATGTACGGTTTTGGCAGAAGTGAATGGTGCTACACTGTGCCGTGTGAAGTATACTTGGCATTGATACGAAAAGAGGAACAACACCAGCAAGCACCAACAAACTGCGAGGAGTTTGTAGAACTCAAGGTGGGAAGAAGGAAGTATGCATCTTCATTCCATTATGCTTTTTTTCGTATTGAACAGGAATCACATGAAGGAAGAAAAGTATATTGGTATTGACGCATGTATACCGAAAACGGGATAATATAGTTTTCATTGTTGAACACATCAATCTTCTTCCCCAACAGCAGCTCAAACTCAGACGCGACACAAAGAAAGCACACAGAAAAGAAGCAGTGCTTGTGGAATCGAGAACTCCCCAAAGGACAACGTGCATGTACATGCTCACGTTTTTTACACAACTGCAGCCGTCTCGATATTTGACACCAAATGGGATCGGAAATGAGCTCCACGAGACTACCAGCGCATCCGGCTGGTTTCGAAGAAAATGTGCAGTAACGAGCTCCTCCCATCCGTCCCTCCACATTCAGTTTCACTTGAGGTTTGTGTAGTTGCCCCTGCTCTAACGCATGCCATGTGGTCGACCAGCAACGTCACCAATACTTCCTGGTTATCCCGCCCTATCTCAGCAGTCGCATACGACGGCATGAACATGAGATGTTGTGTCCAGCCGTTTAGATAAGCAGTACGATGGTAACGGCGGCGCTGGAGAGCAAACGCAAAAAGGATCTTCGCTTTACTCACTCACTTCACAACTTTCCTCTGTCCGTGATAGGCATTGCACCAAGTAAATTAAAAAAACAGAAAGCGTATTAATCGACAACGATGAAGCCAACGACATGTGCGACGCTGACGGTGGCTGCTGCTGCTTTGATCTCGAGTGTGCATGGCCACGGCCAAATGATGGTACCTACCTACCGCCCTGTGACCGATTGGTACCGCGAAAGCTCGGGTGCATTGACTAACGCTGGTGACAGTGAATTGCAATGGGCACCTGTCGAGAACTTGGCCAGCCGCAAGCAGGCGGATTTCCCTGAAGCGGACGATTTCAGCATCATGAACGGCTGCCGTGGCATGAAGTATGAAGAATCCAACGAAGTCACGACGATTGCGCCCGGTGCGGATTTCGAGTTGCAATGGTACGTGCAAGCTCCTCACCCTGGGTGGATGGCGTTAAGCATCGTCAAGCCCTCGACCGACTCGAGCGGCTTGATCACGTACGAACAGTACATGAATGTAACCCTCATCGACCCGTTTGCGGAAAGCGGTGGCACCTTCACGCAGACCGTGACCATGCCAAGTGATGTTGAAGGTTGTGATGCCGCAGGTGACTGTGCACTGCAATTCTACTGGCACTCGGACGTCGCCAACCAAACGTACCCGACCTGTGCTGATATCATCGTGTCAGGTTCGGGCTCAAGTACCTCCACCACCACTACGCCAACTACGACGACAGCGGCTCCTGCTACTACAACTGCTGCCCCAGCCACCTCAACGGCTTCCAGCTCTGAAAGCAGCGTCGATGGAGAAGCAGATGATGCAAACAGCGAGGAAGCGGAAACCCCAACGACGACCACTGCGGCCCCAGCGACGACGACCGAGGCTCCAGCCACCACGACCGCCACCCCCACAGCCACCACTGCATGCCGCCGTCGTATGCGCAACTAGATTTTTTTTCTCGGATGAACAGCAATATCTCGTAATATGAGTGGGTTTTTTTGTGTATATTGGCTTTCAGTAATTAGTCGACCTGTGTGCTTGACGTGGAAAAGTAAAGCTCTATAATGTTAAGAAAAAGAGAGAAAGCGCGTTTACGATCTCTAGCAAATCTCAACTCTTTCGTTCATTCAGACCAAAGCATAGGAACAAAGCTGCTGGTGTCCGATTAATATTTTTAATTGCTTCTTTGGTGGAACTATTGCGATCGCAGAAAATTTATTAAATGTCGAGTATTTATCACAATATTTCCCTAAGTTGATAATATCATTTATGATCAATTAGTGTTTTTGCCCACTCTTTGTTATATACACCTCTTCATTGCCATCTGTTTCTAAGGCACAGTCACCCTATCTCAATCATATCCTTTTGATCCTCTTACTTCAGTGGTGAACGTTCTAACAGCAAGGGATTGACAAATTGACAAGCAGATCACGTTCGAACAGCCAAGACTCATTCTTCAATTCGCTTTATCCCTAACGACATCAGCTACAAAGCCTATAAGTCTACAATGAAGTCCACGCTTGCTACACCACTACTTCTTGCCTTTGGAGCCCTGATATCTCAAGTGCACGGTCACGGTCAAATGATGATACCTTCGTATCGTCCCATCACAGCTAAGTTTCGTGCAGATGGCGGCGCATTAAACCAAGCAGGAGACAGCGAATTGCAGTGGTCACCCGTGGAACAACTGCTGAAGCGTAACCAAGCCGACTTCCCACAGGCTGCGACCTTCAACCTGATGAACGGCTGCCGTGGGTTGGTCTATGAAAAAGGCAATAATGTTACGACGCTCACCGCGGGTAAAGATTTCGATTTAGAATGGTTTGTTCAAGCTCCTCACCCAGGCTGGATGGCACTGAGTATTGTGAAACCCTCGACCGATTCGGCGGGCAAGATCACGTACGAACAGTACATGAACGTCACGCTTATCGATCCATTTGCACAAAACGGAGGCACATTCTCGCAGAAGGTGACGATGCCAGACGATGTTGAAGGTTGCGATGCCGCAGGTGACTGTGCGCTGCAATTCTACTGGCACTCGGACATCGCTAACCAGACATATCCGACCTGTGCCGATATAATTGTCGCGAACGAAGGCTCCACCGGAACTGCGACTACTGCACCCGCGACCACAACAGCTGCACCCGCGAGTGGTAGTGTTGGCGGTGATGCTGACAGCGCGGCTAGTTCGAGTTACGATGACGAAGCGAACGCACCAGCTGCTACTACTTCGGCTCCAGCAGCCACCACTTCTGCTCCAACAGCAACCACGACCGCTCCAGCCCCAACGAGCTCATGCCGCCGTCGTATGCGCAAGTACTAAATGTATGAATGAGATGAATATGAAGAAATGCGATGACATTTGTTGTAGGTTCCTTACTATGCCCATGAATAATGGATTAACGTCAAGGAAACGCGATACCTGTAGACGTGAGAAGATTTTGCGGCATTGTTTCTGTACGTTTGTTGTGGCATCAAAAGGTTTATTAGTGGTTCTCAAGATTGGCAGCAAGTTAGGTGGCAGCTAAAAAGCGACAACATTTTTTGGCCAATTAAAAGTGATTAACTTTGAGAGCCCCAGATTTCGTAGGCAGCAGCTAATCAGTAATTGAGCGAACATTGAGATAGCACAGAGAAATGCCGCGAAAATCGAAACGCTTGCAGTTTATTGAAGAGCTGAACAGCGTGCTCCAGACGCGTCTTGTACGAAAATACGCTCGCCTTTTGCATTCTGTAAACGACGATGAGGAAGATTTTACCGACAAACTATTAATTCAACAACTGCGTAATGTCATGAAAACGCGCTACCTAATGCAACGGGTGATACAGCATCGATCAAACATATTCGCAAACATCATACATGAAAGCAATGACAGAGATTTTGTGCGGTGGTTTAGAATGGAAAAATTATCGTTTTGGAAGCTCGCACACATTATCAGTTCCGACCCGGTGTTTGAAAGAAACTTAGGAAAGCGAACTATGGCCCAATCTACARAACAGCTTCTGGTTTTTTTAAAATATCTAGGTGGCTATGGCACTGACGCTTGCATTGAAAGTATGGGGCCATTTTTCAACATTGGGAAGGGAACATGTTCCATTTTTATTAATCGAGTCAYTGCTGCGCTCATGAATCTCAGGAAGCGTATAATATCTTGGCCTACAGCCAACGAACGTATTGAAATCTCTCGAAGAATTGAAAAGAGATATGATTTCCCAAATTGCGTTGGTTTTTTGGATGGCACGTTACTACCACTAGCGTTCAAGCCTACGCTACGGGGAGAAGATTACTACACAAGAAAGGGAGGTTACGCTGTGAATGCATTGATATGCTGCGATGACTCGATGAGAATCACGTATATGCTTGTGGGATGGCCAGGGTCCACCCACGACAATAGAGTATGGAAAAATTGCAATCTCTGCAAGGATCCAAAGAGCCATTTTAGCTCGTCACAGTATCTGTTAGGAGATTCAGCGTTTCAGCCAAAAGACTACATGGTCACCTCCTTTAAAAAACTAAAGGGTTCATCGATACTGCCGGAACACGAATTTTTCAATTCCAAGTTGGGAAAAGCAAGGATTAGGAGTGAACACTGCATTGGACTCATAAAAGCTCGCTTTCAGCAGTTTAAAGGATGCAGAGTGATTATTAGGCGTCGAGCTGATTTACGAAGGATAATCCGTCTATTTATATGTGCTGTTGTGATTCACAATCTATTAGTTGAAGATCCAATACCATCTCAAATACTTGAAGCGAAACCAACCCATAAAGAAGTAACTGGTGGATACGACTATGATGGTTCTTTCGATGAGATTGAAAATCCAGATGGAAGTAGTAAGAGGCGCAGAGATCAAATCTTGCAATTTCTGTTAGAAAAAGACGGAATATTTTACGGACTAAATGAGGAATAATGTAGTGTTGACGATGTTTGGAATTTCTGTAGCGCAAAAAAGTCAGCGCTTCAATTCGCGCGTGATCATCCTTGAGCTTGTTCCGAATTACGTTTTTATCTGACACACATACTGGAAACGACGCAACTGATCATGTTTATCCGGCTTCCAGACTTTGCGCAAAGCTGCCGCTGGATCCAATTCTATTTCACGTTGCAGCATGTCAATATCGTCGTGGAATTACTTGATCTCCACATTAAACACTCTCATATACACGACTCGGAATATCAGCATCCCTTGGTTGATATAGCACTCCAAAAAAGCGTAGACGCGATCTCAACTGTGAGGACTCGGTCAGAATGCGCCTCTGATCATCAATTTTGTTGGTTTGTAAATGGAGAGAAGCTTCCATTAAGCGTTGACTCTACAAGCATTCCCTAACGTCGTCCCTCAAGAGCAACGAATCGTGCATTGGCCATGCCATGAAGGCGGTCGTGGACAGCAGTGGGCGCGATTATCTCGGACATTGGTGGCGTCGTGAAGGATGTCGGCCGCGATGTCGCCGAAGTTGTGGCTACCAAGATCCTTGATGAAATGTCTTCCTAATTCCGGTGTTATGTTGTGTTTAGCAGCGAACAAGCGATTAAAGATGCTCGAGAGGTCGACGCGAATGGAGGTGATCCAACGACTTAGATGCATACCAATCCACTTGATCCCATTACCTGACACCAGCCAGGTTTAAGGCAAAACACGTCGAATCGACCTTAGATCCAGCAGATGGGCTGCTGCACCATTTCTTGCGATATTACTCACTACCTTCGTGGCGAGATCCTAGTCGACGGGGTATTGCRCGTACTACCAACCGAGATCCCCACCGACGATTGAGTGGTGGATGTGCTGTTGTATATCGACGCGACACTGCTGGGTGGTGTCACATTCATCTCATCTCTGCGAAAGTCGGCCATTTTCTTCACCACAGCCAAAATACGTGGATATTTGGATGGATCAAACGCACACATCTGCGTGATCAATTGCGATTGATCATCTCGAAACTTAATCGGCCGTTCTACGATCTTTCCGCGTTTGATATGGTATTGAAGAGCCTCTGGATCCCATGTCCGACCGAATGGAAAGTTGTCACCTATAATTTTGATTATGCACATCCCAAACGCGCATATGCCAACCTTAAACGAGATCGATTCTGATGTTTTTCTTGCGAGGATCTCTGGTGTCTTTCATTACACTGCGCCATCACCGGCTTGGGGCTTGATGGACGTCGAGGACGCGACCACATAATTCAAGCCGAAATCTGCTACTTTGGCTTTCCCACCAGTACCAACAAACAGATTGTTGTCCTTCAGATCCCCATGGATGACGTTTTTCATGTGAAGATACTGGAGACCCAATACTACGCCGTAAAGTTTTTGCCATCTTAAGCGCTTGCTTTCGGGCTTGTGAAGAAAAGCAGAGAGAGTACCATGTGCCGCATATTCGCAGACAAAGAAGGGGTTGCTCACGTGACAAGTATCGAGCAACTTCACCACATGCGGATGGTTTAAAGTATGCCAGATCTTGACTTCCTTCATGAACGACTCCCGAGTGGAACTGTCGATCATGTTAAGACTCTTGATCACCACATCCGTACCATTCCATTTTGCAGGATACACGGMCCMAAAACCGCCTCCAACGAGTGTTCGWTGTTTACGTTCCCCGTTGTACGACGAAATAAGTCACGACTCAACTTCCACCACTTCGACACATGAAGGCGCAGTAATACCGAAGTCGACCATGTCTATCAACTGCAACTAGTGCAGCGGAAACAGCTCGTTAATTTCAACTTCATCGATGCCTTCATCCCGGAGACGTTTTCGGTTACGAGCGATTTCTATTTTCGTCAGCATCTCTTCTCTTTTTGCTTGGGCATCTTCTTTCCGTGCTTGTGCTTGAAGCAGCAAAACCCGGGATCTGCTTTCTTCCTCTGCACACACAACTTTGCGTTCCTCGAGACTAGTCAYCCGCTCAAACTGGTCTCTTTTCTRTCGCAACTTAGCTTCGTGAATGCTCTTCTGAGTTTTTTGCTCCAGAGTTTTACTTTGCGATATAGCGGAGTTGATATCGCTCCATTCAGACAACGTGCTCGACACGCTAGGACTGCGCGTTCTAATAGACTGGTACTGTTTTTTTCTTTTTAGAAGGGTGGCAACTAATTTTGTCGTCACTAGCAGACTCCGCGTTTGAATCCCATTCATTGTCGATAAGCTCGTCTTCATTTGTTGCGAGTGGTCGCGACGACGGGCGATCTCCCATAACATCTTTTAAAAYACCATAATAAGGACATCGTTTTTCGATTGCCGCTTTCAGTGAGATATCATCCTCTATGCCAGAACCAGTATTGCTCAAGAAGTCCACGGCTTCGCGGAAACTTAGTTCCAATTGACTAACTTTTGTGATGATGTCTTTTGGCTTCCGAACCGAAGRAATCCCCCTACTCTGAATCAGGCTAGCGATTTTACTTGCTAGTTCACATTTTGTTTCACCCGACTGCTTGTCACCTCCTCGCCACCTGTTGTAATTCCCTTCGCTGGATAGCCACTCTAAAAGAATGCTAAGTGAACTGACGGAGTCATCGGGGCCGTCATTGTGCCATCTTGTACGACGTGCTCTCTTCAGTTTCTCTGTAGGGACAGCGGGGAGAGTCTCTTGGGAGTCATTCTCATGGCTGCAGTGTTCATAGTCTTGACTCTTTGGGTCAATGCATTTGGATTCCTTGGCACTCTTGGCTTCCATTTTTTTAGCTGCCAAGCCTCCGTTAATTGCCTGTTTTTCGTGGCAGGTATTGAAGAGACGGCAGCTAAAAGTGAAAATGAATAACTACCAATCAGATCTATTTCGTTATGTTTTTGTTCAGCACAATTTAGCTGCCACCTAACTTGCTGCCAATCTTGAGAACCACTATTGTTTCCAACAGCAAAAAAGTCGCATTGTGACCGTCGTCAGGTTGTGGATGTCAACATCAAATATCAAATTCATCAGATGGTGAGTTTGTCGAATATTGTAATGAAATATTACAATATTCTTTGCATTGTGATGACCCGGTGCAGTGAGGCATTGTCTTTGTCCACATTACCCAACGCCGCAGATCGACCAGCTGGTTATGCAGCGCACTCGAAAAGCTTCCTGGTTTTCTCGCCCTATCTCAGCAGGACCAATGCCGGTTTGTAGCGACGATCCCATGGATATCAACTGCACCATCATGCAAACCCTGCCTCGACGAAAAATGCAGGTCCATATCCCGTCCATAAACCTCGGTACTCGGCCAGCCAAGACCAAGCTTACCAAACCTTCCACAGCACTCATTCCACAATTTGCCATTTTCGGTTCAGCTGCCTACTCTCATCCGAAACATTAAACAAAATGATGCCAACCGTCGCTGTCTCATTCACGCTTGCAGCTGCTTCTTTGATCGCCACCGTTCACGGTCATGGGCAAATGCTGCTACCGTCTTACCGTCCCATCACGGAGCAGTTCTTGGCTGACTCGGGTGCGCTGGCGTATGCTGGTACTAACGAACTGCAATGGTCGCCCGTGGAACAGCTCGCAGCGCGTAGCCAAGCGGATTTCCCAGAAGCAGCGACGTTCAACATCATGAACGGCTGCCGTGGGTTGGTTTACGAGAGTGCCAACAACGTCACGACACTCGCGGAAGGGGCCGACTTTGAATTGGAATGGTACATCCAAGCACCTCACCCAGGCTGGATGGTGCTAAGTATCGTGAAACCATCGACTGATTCGACCGGTACAATCACGTACGAACAGTACATGAACGTCACTACCATTGATCCATTCGCAGAAAGCGGTGGCACCTTCACCCAGACCGTGACCATGCCTACAGGCATCGAAGGTTGTGATGCCGCTGGTGACTGTGCGCTACAATTCTACTGGCACTCGGACACCGCCAATCAAACGTACCCGACGTGTGCTGACATCATCATCTCGACCGATGGCACGACAGGTGTGACCGTTGGTACGTCTTCTGGTTCGACTAGTGCGGCTAGCACGACTACCACAACCACCAGTACCGCAACTGCCTCATCCGCGGCTTCTGCCGCTTCAACTGCCTCGGACACAACGGCATCCTTGGTTGCGACTACATCGACCCCTACTACTACTACGTCGACCCCTACCACTACTACTACGACGACGACAACGACCACTTCCACTAGCGGCAGTGTCGACGATGAGGCTGAAACGACGACTAGCACCGATGCATCAGAGGACGAGGAAACGGATGAAGAGGAAACGGACGCTCCAGTGGCTACTACAGCTACACCTACTACCACTACTGCGACACCGACAACGACGACGACTTCCTGCCGCCGCCGCATGCGCAACTAGGCAAGAGAAATTTATATGTAAGGCAATGGATTTCCAGGACAGGGATAGTACGTAAAAATGTGTGGATTGTTTAAAAAGCAATGAGAGTTCGATATTTGTTTCTGCACAACATCATGTATGTAGTTCACCCCAAACGTGGCTGGTTCTTGTTCAGTTTGACTTAGACATCGCGTAGCTTTCGTTGCAAACGGATCGAAATCTTTTCTTCCCTCAACTTGATGATACGGGATCTTGCTTTACTTCGTTTACCTGTGCAAATTGAGATCCACTTCTCTACATACATATATCCTCCATTACAAAATCGACAAACTCGTTTTAATACCACACATAGCTATGTATAATAGCTCCGACGTCTGCGTAATCAGTGCTCAAACTGAGGTCAGGAAGAGATCCAAGTATGTGGCTTGGTTTTAATGGCGGCGCGAGCGGTTTCCCAACGGAAACCTGAAAGAGCAAAGTTGCTTTCGTTTTTTACTTACTCTGCTGCCATTTATAGTTCCAGCGTGGGTGTAGATAAGTAGTTCAGTACACTCTGTAGCCATCCAGCCAGATCAAATCCAAAACCGCTAAACTTCAACCTAAATGTATATTTAAATAAAAGAACCAAAGTAATGATAATATTATATATTATAATGTAAATGCATACTTAATCAAGATAGATGCTTGCTACTTGTTTGTCAGTTATTGTCAATCATTGCTGGCCAAATTCATATCAAATCAGAAAGACTGACTGAAACGGACACCGTTTCTTTCGTGTAACTACTGCTGGATGGCATCTTTTTGGCCAAACGCAGCCCAACCGTCGCACATGATTGGGAATAGAATGCAGTGGAAAGGGGATCACAGTCAGTATCTACTGAAGGATTCGCGCACGTACCAGCCGGTGCGACGACCGTTTTGTAGAAAGTGGCTCTTCGTTCGTTCTGTTCGAAGACCAAGCGCCCGGTGAGCGGTTGGTGCTGGCGTTTTGCCATGTCTCATGCACGTTGTCGTTTCTCTTTTCTCGTTGCACTTTCCTTTGGCTTTTCTTGGAGCGTTCGACAACTTACTCGTAGGTCTTGATTGTCATTTCGGCTTTTGCCGTCAACTACCAACTCCAACCGGCCCATCAACAAGCCAAGTCAGCTCCTATCTCCTTCTAGTAGCTTTTCTTCGTCAAGATGCTGCCGTGTTGGCCCCGCAAACTCGTACTTTCTGCGTTCTGTCTCGCAGCCGCTGCCTCAATGATGACCGACTTTGCCATCGACGCCTGTACAGTCATCGCAGTAGGCAACAAAGCCTCGTTGGACAAGTCAACGTTGGTGGCACACACTGATGACGCCGGAGGCAGCACAGCGGACGTGCGGCTCGTACGTGTACCTACGCAAGACCATCCGGAAGGATCGCAACGCGCGGTCTACAATTTCTTTGGCGGGTATCCTCGGCTGGTTGCACCTGATCGCGGTGTTCATTATGAACCGAAATCCGGTGAACAAGTCATGACACCAATGGGGTTTATCCCTCAAATTAACCACACGTATGCGTATTTTGATCAAGACTATGGCATGATGAACGAAGTGCAGTTGAGTATTGGTGAGAGCACGTGCGGCGCCAAGACGGTTGGCTGGCCATTAGATGCCGGTGAACACGGGAAAAACCTCTTTGGCATTGCCGAACTGACAAAAGTAGCACTGGAACGGTGTGAAACAGCGCGGTGTGCAATCACAACGATGGGTGATCTGGCAGTCGAGTATGGATTCTACAGTGAAGACTCTGGTGATCCAAAGCAGCCCGACTATGGCGATTCTGCCGAGGCGCTCGTCATTGCTGATAAACAGGGCGAAGTTTGGGTTTTTCACGTACTCACAGGTCCACAGAACACTAGTGCGGTCTGGGCAGCTCAACGTGTCCCTGAAGATCACGTCACCGCACTTGCGAACGGCTTTACGATCCGGACAATGGATCTGAGTAACAAGGACTGGTTCTTGGCCTCGGAGAATGTGCATTCATTTGCGGAAGACATGGGCTGGTGGTCGAAAGAGTCGGGACAACCGTTTGATTTCACGGCGGCATATGGCTTTGCCGACAAGGATGCGATCGGTCCGTTGTATACGGGTCGTCGCATTTGGCGCGTGTTTGACGTGGTGGCTCCTTCGTTACACTTGGATGCACGACTGGGCAGCTTTTCCGAATATGAAACCTATCCGTTTTCAGTGAAACCTGACCGACTAGTGGAACTAAACTCGGTTATGGAACTCTTGAGAGATCATTACGAAGGGACACCATATGATATGACGAAGGGGATCGCCGCTGGTCCGTTTGGTTCGCCGGTGCGATGGGGTAGTAATTCGCAGGGTGTCGTTGGTGGCTGGGAACGTCCGATTTCCATGTATCGTACCATGTTCAGCTTTGTGTTGCAGGTCCGAGGTGATTTGCCTGATGCAATAGGCGGTGTGGCCTGGTATGCGCAAGATGCCCCACATGGCTCAGTGTATGTGCCCTTCTCTTGTCGGCAAGAACGAGTCCCCGAGTCGTATTTGCTCGGCAAGCAAAGCGAATTCCACCCACAATCGGCTTGGTGGGCATTCAATTTTGTCAACAATTGGAGTTTGTTGCGCTTTAACGCTATCAATGCAGACGTTCGCTACGAGATTAGCAAGTTGCAACAGGAAGCGTTTGCTACGCGCAAGCAGGTCGAAATCTATGGCCTACATTCGCTGAAAACCCACCATGACAACACCCCAGACACAGAATTAGACAAGTATATGGAAGAGCAGAGCAACATTTTTGCCACGCGTGTGGTCGATCGATGGTGGGCGTTGGCGTGGACGTTGGTTGCCAAGTACAGCAATGGGTATGTGACGACGGGTGAACAGCCTGACCAGGTTAAGACGCCAGGGTATCCGGCGTGGTGGCTGAAAACAAGCGACTATTCCAAGTGGCCAGGCGATACGTTTATCCCCAAGAAGTGGATGCGCGAGCGGCTCACAGGGCTTAACTTGAACACTGCGGAGGACCAAGCGTCGTCAGAGTCTTCTTCTACGATTAGCAGCAGCCACTTCCTGACAGTGGTTGGCTGGGTGGCATTTTGTGTCGTGCTTGGTGTTGGACTGTTGGCTACCATGCAGCGGCAACGACGAAAACGCTATCAATCAGTTGCATAGATTATTAAATGAAGCACATGCTGTAGATTGCAGATAGCTACAGCTAGAGTATATCAATACCTTAAGATTATACAATGTAACAGAGAAGATTCCCCATTGCAATTAATTATTCAGCTTCTTTGATCATGTGTTGAAAGCTGACCCTAGTACCGCAATCAAATGCGCCACTAACGCCGCAGAAACTGCAATTGATGCTGCCACAGACGTCTCCGGCTCGTATTCACGAATGGAACATCGTGAGAAAGTGTTGTTAACTGCTGTTTCCCATGCGCCAGCCACACATGGTGTTTGCACCACTGGCGAACTGGAATTGGCGGTTGCTTTCTCCTCTTCTTCGGTCACGCAGGCGATGTTGCCGCAGACGTTCTCCAGATACATGCGGTAGAAATGCGAATAGACACACTTGTCGGCCACTTCTACACACAACGATCGGCACGGCGGAAGCGGCTCCTCACCATCTGAGGAGCTAGAGGTACAGGAAACGGGTGTACCATCCGTCAGCACGCGCTCGAAGGTAGTCGCTACCCATGACAAGCAATGGAAGTTCCGCACGAGTGTATGGCATTGCGTAGTGTTCTTGAACTGGAACTGCGTGCCGAATTTGGTCAGTTCCAGCGTTTTCGCATCCAGGTCTTCACAGGCGCCTTGCTTGGCCAATTGTGATGAGGCTTCTCTATGTGTCATGTTCAGGTTAACAAATCATTTGCAAGCAAATGATGAGGACCAATTATGAAAAAGGCTCGACAACACGCAATCATGCTTACAAATATTATTAGTTCCATCATCAGACAGCTCAAAAATCTTACCGGGTGTAACCATGGACGGGATCAAAGAAGAGATACCCATTCATGGCGGTGCAATATTGCAACCCATCACAGAGCGTGCAATGTCCTGCGTCGAACGTTCCCGTCTGTACGGCCACTACAATCCATCCATTAAAGAAGACCAGTAGCGAGAAGACGAGCCAGACTAAGAAGGAAAAGTGAGGAGACAGTTGACGATTTGGGCGCTGCCATTTGCAAAACCTCGTTCGCAGAAAAAGCAGGTGCAGATCGTGCAATTTGTTGCGCATCGCTTTTATTCCTTTCTTTCGAAGAAGAGTGGGCCTGTCACCACTTGCCTAGTGGGACTGGAAATAAGATGCAGTCCTGGATTCAGTGAGAAGAAAGAGAGAGATAAACAATGGTTACGGGAACAGGAAAAAAGAAAGAGATGTGCCGTCGATCGATAACTACGTCGGTCTGCATCGAAAGATCTCTTGGATTCATCAGTGGCGATCATCATACTAACAACAGTACGATGGGTCGCTGATAGCATAATGTACCACTTGATGGTACAAGTGGTATTGTCTTGTCTCATTAAAGTATACCTGATTTTATAGAGAATGTCATGGAATTATCTCGGAAAGCAGTAGCAGCTGGTGGAGGTGTACTTTACTGAACAGAAACGATACGTTGGAGATGAGCGTCACAAATGTGAGTCGCCTATTGGAGGCCATTAACAGCGTACGCCAGTGTCAAACATGGCCACACTCACCACTGTAGATATCTGTTTAAGTAAATACTTTTTAAAATAGCACCTCTTGGTAAAGTACCTTTTATAACGATAAATCCATTTAAAAAAGTTTATGCAACAGTCGGATTAGGTTGCTGATCCCACACTCAACATTCCACAAAATGAAATAAACGAGTGATTTCGGCTTGACGAGTGGGTTGAGGAGGTCTGTTCGACAGCGCATCCCTCCTGTCTCCTTCAGCCAGGAAGCCACACGCTCCATTCACACCCAGTCACTCACTCCATCTCATTCGCTCGCTTCCGCAATCAGCACAGCAAGCGTGCCTATCTATCCGACAGTGAGCCTACATCCACCCACTCACTTTAACTCCTCACTCTTATTCTGGAAAAACTGGAGAAACTCCCACATATATAACATATCAGAAGCCGCTCACCAAGATGCAGCCAAACGCCCCCGCTGTCGCTGCCTACTTTGACGCGCTTATTGAGACGCACTTGCGAGGTGCAGCCATCCAATGCGCCGTCGCGGATGGCGATAAAGGTCGGGGTATATTTGCGACCAAACCAGTAAAAGCGGGTGAACCCATTTGGACCGAAGCACCGTTCGTAGCCATGCAACACGAAGACAATAAGGTGAGTAACATAGATTACATCTTGATAGAATCCATGGATATTTTTTTTTCTTTTTCAAGCTCATTTTATACACAATCACACGTCTTTTAGGAGTTCGTGGATTGCTGTGAGAACTGCTTCGTGCCGCTGATCGATAGCAAAGCGTGTTGGGACCGCGTGATGACATCGAGCCCCGAGGAAAAGGATGCCGCGACGTTTGAGGATTTCGAGAACGCCATTGATTACTTGCAGAAAGAAGGCGGAAAGAGCCCGGAAGAAAGCTACTTTAGTGTGTTTAAACTCGGCAACCAGCAGGTGAAATGCGAGTGCGGAGTCGTCTATTGCTCGGAAAACTGCAAAAAAGTCGCCTACAGCGAGCACCATGCGCTGCTCTGTCCCCACGCCGACAACAATGAAAGTCCGATGGGTCAGTTCATCAATCATACATTAGGTAAGTGTTGTCCTGTTGTGCGAAGTGGCTGCATGGTTGCATGATATATCATGATGAGTGATGAATGTCGAGAAAACCAAAACTCACATGGCTTTGTACTTTGTTGTGTTCTTGATACAATAAACGAATCATAATGACTCATCAGTGACCAACGAAATCTTCCAGCTCGCGGCCAAGGTCATCGCCAAGGTGCTGTTGCGGTTTGTGGCGACGCATGATATGGCGCTGGCGCGGCAACAGGTCGATATTTTTTGCAAACTGCCGTGGTGGGAGGTCATCACGTCCGAGGAAGATCTGGAAGAGGCCAATGAGACACTCGAAGAGTATCAAGCGCGGTTCAAAGAGCTGCTGACACAAACATTTGACCGATTCATGGCGGGATTGAGTGCAAATTTGTCGATTTTGGAAGGCAAAGATGAACTGAATGGCTTATCGGTAGACGCCGTGTTGAGTTCGACCGATGCATTGCTCAACGTCGACTTCTTCAGCTGCATTGTCGGGATGTTTGAAATGAACAACATTAGTATGGAGATCGATCATCCGTTCCATGCGTTAGGAGAAGCGCTTTCCGAGGCCAGTGCTGAAGAAAAGAAAGAGATGCCACAGATGCTGGTGCGTGTAAAGTCAGCGCTAGAGAAATTTGCCGCGGATCACAAGCACTCATGTCCTCACTGCGAGACTGAGGGTCAGGACAGTGCAGCGGCAGCAGCAGCGCACGACCATGACCACGACCACGACGAGTGCTGTGCTATGGACGACGAAGATTTTGCCGGTGTGGAGGGCACAGCACTGTTTTCAGGCATTTGCACAATGAACCACAGCTGTGATCCAAATTGCACAGTGTTGTACACGAAAGATGGCGCTGCGCATGTATTTGCTGTTCAGGATATCCAGGTATGTCATTTCTGTTTAATTAATCTTGTCGTTGAAGGGTTTGTAGATGTTGAAACGGTATTTGTTGGTTTGATGGTCTGACAGGTAGGCGAGGAGCTCTGTATTTCATACATTGACGTCGATCAAGACGTGCAAGAGCGACAGGAGTGTCTGCGGTATGTCCTCTTACGTTTCGAGTGAAATTTTTTGGCTTTGATCGTAGTGATGACTGATACTATGCTCTTTTTTTTTTCGCTGATGGATGTATGCGCATCTCTCCTGTCTCACGTTGTAACGTACAGAGAGTATCAGTTTGTCTGCCATTGTGCACGCTGTGAAGAAGAACGCAAGGCTTAGGCCACCAACCCAAGTTAATAGTCCAACAGCAGAGCCAACAAGCAGCCAGTCAAGGCAACCATGCTTCCATCTCGATCTCCATCCTCACCATCCTTTGTTCTCTACGTTTTGGCCAAAAGACATTCGCCTCCAAGAACTCAAACTACCATCCAAGCAAGCAGATGTCTCTGTGATTCGTTTAAACGTGAAATTTAGTACAAAATTACACTTTTGCATCTTTCCTCCATCACCGAAATCCTTAAAAAATCTTGAATACTGTATACGTCCGTTCTCATCTACTTCCATTCAGCCTAGTTCTTTTCTTACAGAAACAGTACAATTTGAAGCCATCACGCGAGATCTTTGTTGGAAAACAGCGGTACGCATGTCGTACATGCAACCCAGTAAGAGCTGCACGGCACATCTTTCGTTAATGTCTAGTTCAGTAGACAAGCATCAGTTACACGGCAGACGGATGCCATTGCTGTAGATCAGCTGGGAAAATGAAATCACAGATTCACACAAGGCATGAACTTTCACGTTCGATATTCAAGGAGTACGATCTTCGAATGGGTTTTGTCAATGGTAGTTCATTTTACACCAACGATCTCAGAATGACTAAAGAAGTAGCTAGATTATATAGTATTGAGGCTAGGTGATTGATAAAATTGGCACTGTCATTGATTTTGGTCCGTTCTGACATCTTTTTCCAGCTACGTTTAGCGCAGACTTTGGTCATTTGGCAGCGCAGACTCTCAGCTTTGCATTCTGATCGCACAAAAAAACAAAAAAAAGCGCAAAAAAGTGGCAGCCCCGGAAATGACTGGAGCCGACAATATCTGATTACCACAGCGAAAAAAAATACGATAAAATAACTCGCTAGATTCCATACAGTCCTGTAAAGTTGGACATATTCTAGAACATATAGCAATTCATATTGTGATCGAATTATCCTAATTCGTTAGAAAACTTGTGTAGACTCATTACTGGTGAGAAAAAAAGATCGCAGCCTCCCCACTTCAACGGATTCACTCGCTCTCGAATTTCCATCCAAAATAAAATAAAATAAAAAAAAACCAATATAATCGTTGCTCATCCTCTAAAAATATCCAGAATGTGTATCAAAAAATAAAATGTAGCTCGTAATTATTATTTCATCCAATCAAAATGCTTCGTTGGGGTTAAATGTGGTAATTTAATCAAAATTTGGTTCTATTTAGTGGCTGCTTGCCGCTCCTCTCCATGTTCTGGAATGTTGGCATTTCTCTTTTCGAAATAAAAAGAATATCGGACTTCCAGCGAACGCGGTAGAATTCTCCACCCGAGTACAAAGACAAAACAGAACAGCCTTGACCACATGTAACGTGTGATGTTGCGTTGCTCTCTCTTAGGTCGGATCCCCTCTCGCTGTGCTACTTACTTTTTCATCTCAGTTTACTCTGCGCCATTGCGCCGTCACAAAATAATTCATTTGCCACTACTCCACGCCAATTAACTCCATTAAATCGATGGTCACGAAAAAACAACCGGCACCACGGCAACCAGCCGTCGAAGAAAAAGCCGAAGCTGATGCAGATGATGCCGGACATCATACCAATGTTTGTTTACCCATGAAATCTATGGCTGATGCGACGATTACTGGTCTGCTGAACTACCCACCGGCGAAGCGCAGTACGCCGGCGAGCGACGAAAACAATTACGAATCCGGATCAGCGATCCTACCGCCACCAGTGAAGCAGCACAAACTCTCCGCTTCACCGTCGTCGCTTATGGTCAACGGAAAATATAGTAACTCGTCGCCTTCGCTGTCGCGGCGGTTGACGACAATAAGGAAGAACGTGAGCGTCACAGGTATGTTGCCGCATGCTTATGGATCTATTCATACGCATAATTCCTTGCTACTGGGCAAGCACGACAAAGTACTGATGGGTTCATCTGTGGTGGACGCAGTTGATCGGCATTCGTGCGTGGCCGCGCCTTATGCGCCACAGGATCCCGTGACGATTAAATACTTTGAATTGGTCATCAGCATGGCAAATGCACCAGTCGTGTGCGGGTATGCAGGCAAACTAAAGGGCAAAGCCATCTACGCTGACAAGGATATCGCCGCGAACGAGCATATTTGGACCGAGCCGCCGTTTGTGGCGATGCAGCTTGAGCACAATAAGCGCGATATAGCCAGTGTGCCTTGTTGTCAGTATTGCTTTATGCCGTTGTTTGGGCAGTACAGACAAACGTGGCGAGAGATGGTCGCCAGAACTAGCTATAATAATAGGAAGGATAGTAGCAGTGATAGTAGTATGAACGAAGATGTCCAGGCTTTGGATCAGGCATTGCAGTTGCTTGGTGTGGAACCAAAGACTTGTGGATTGATGCAACCCGCGGTGATTTGCAGCTGTGGTGATACATACTGCTCCAAACTCTGCCAGTTGCGTGCCTACCATGAATTCCATGGCATTTTGTGTCCAAGGGATGTGACGAAGCCAACTGCGATGAATATGTTCATGGAGCATATACGTGCGACGAATGACATTTTTTTCTTAGCTGCGAAAGTCGTTGCACGAATTCTCAGTCGCTATTTCATCACGAGGGATATAATCAAGGCCCGTGAACCGATGGACATGTTTTACAAGAAACCCTGGTGGGAACTAGTGCGTGTCGACGATACACACATGGAAATAAATGACAAAAATGGATCACCACCACCGAATGAGGAATACAAGAATATGACCAACAGGCCACAAGAAATCAGCAAATTAGAAGGTAAACAACTACGCGATTTATCGTTATCAGATAAAGAAGAGAAAATCGAGCACAACAATAAAAGCAACTACTTTCAGCAAGCTGGCGATGCAGCCAAGTCGATCGATGGCGCAAATACTTACGGTCACGTTGTGCATCCAGAGGATAAAAATAGCAAAATGAGCAGCGAAGAGGAAAGCAACACCAAAGCTCAGGCGTTCAAGACGCTGCTGACCCATACACATGAACTGCTGCTGGCTGCATTGGAGTGCAATCTGGTGCAGCTGGAACGCGAAGATCAGTTACATGGACTGTTGGTAGAGGATATATGGACGTCGTGTACGAGTATCCTGAGCTTTGAATTCTTTGCGGCGCAGTTGGGGTTATTCGAGATGAACAACATTTGCATGGAGATTGATCATCCATTCCACGCCTTGAAGGAGATTCTTGACCCAGATGATGGAGCATCTGGAATTGTCTTTCCATCTGGTAAGGATGCTTCAATACTTTCTCGTGTGCGTCAAGTGTTACAGCTAGACGTAGAACTTCAGGCACAGCAAGCACTGGAGAGATATCAACAGCAAGATGATCGTCCAGTTGAAGGCTTTGTTGGTATTGAAGGCACGGCGTTGTTTCCAATCATTTGTACGATGAATCACAGTTGTGATCCGAATTGCACGGTGTTATATACGAAAAATGGCGATGCATATGTCGTCTCGGTGCGTGGGATCAAGAAAGGCGAAGAGCTTTGCATTTGCTACATCGATATTGATCAAGATGTCTTGCAACGTGAAGCACTCTTACGTGATTACCACTTTAAATGCTACTGCACTCGGTGTTGTCAAGAGCGGCAAGCGCTGAAGCAACAGGGAACGACTCCAAATCAAACTGAATCTCCCACCGATACGCAAATGATTCCAATCAATTCATCGCCTGCTATGCTCCGATAGCAGGAACTAAAAAAACAAAACAAGTTTGTAATGCGTCAAATATCACATTAAATTGCGTTTGAGTTACAAGTCGTAAGTAGCAGCCGTGCCGGTAATGCCATTGAAGATGTAGGTGTGATTCAGAGGCAAAAACTGATGCGTGATGAGCTTGACCGCCTCCTGCGACGCAATACCTCCCATCAGAGCTGCGATGTTATGGAGTTCTACTTCACAGGAACGTGTAATTTCTTGTGCATGTGCCGGGGTGATCCAATTAGCCACATCGTTTTCGACACCAGCGAGATTCTTTGCCTTCGTGATTAACCACTCGCCATCTTCCTCTGTCGAAGCTCCAACAGATCCTGGATATCGTTTGTACTCAGACGTGAACGCACCCACTGCACGCAAAAGGAAGTACCAAATGAGTGGTGACTGGATTGAATCTTCCTCTTCCAAATCAATATTGGCTAGATTCACGGATTTGAATTCTTGGGCGATACTTCTCGTATCCAACATCTGCATGCGAAGAGCAACAAGTCAATGGCATAATGAGTAATTGATCAAGAAACAATCATGTTTGTAACTTCCACTTACGCCAACGTTGTACGAATTCTTGCAAAATGACTCCACATCCTCCGCCTTTATACGATCCAACGGCAATCCAAGTGCTTGCAAATGGCCCTGCAAGAAATCCAGTACTTTGGCTACATCCTCCTTCGCTTTGCTCACATACACATGCTGTAATGCGACGTATGTATCCGTAGAGGCGGTCATATCCGGTACGACACCAGTGATGGGAAGCATACCATCATTAGCATCAACAAAATCAGCCAAACTGCGTGCGAGGATCCAGAAATCGGACGTTTCTGAAGTCAGCACGAGCTGACGCGCCCTATCCAGCACTTGCACGACTTCATCTGGGACGAGAGGTGCCACATACGCTTTATAGGCATTCTCCGCGGCTTCAATGAAATTCACTTCGTGGCCGGATGGTCCTTTGCTCATGGACTGAATGAGCTGCTTGAACTCGGTTTTCTCTGCGAATGTACTTGGCAGTTTCCCATCGTGTGAAGCCTTCCAGATTTTGACTGCCTTCAGCAAAATAACCACGAACGGCACATGAGCATGTTCAATTGATGAGAGCGTTTCGAGATCAATTTCGGCAGTGTACTGCTCCAACGTCGGAAATGGACGTGAGAGCCGCAATTCATGAAATGGTGGGTCGTTCTTAGCATCGAAAATGGCGTGTTGCGTAGTCTGCAAGCGGAAATATCCAAGCAATCCATACGAATTCACTAGCTACATAGCAATAAAAAAATGAATCGAATCATAAGTTACTACTGTCAGTAAAGTAAGGGCTGTGAAACATTTACCAGAAGAGGGACGCGTTTTTCCTGGCATAGTCTGCCCAAAAGCGTTACTGTTGAGTCTTCCAGGACTTGCGTCGCAACCACCAGATTGAATTGGTCCAAGTACATGGGTTCTAATTAATCCAAACAATCAACAATAATATTGTACTAATGAGATCTCATTCTAAGGGTTATGAATATTGGATACATTTTTCTCACCTGTTTCCAGCACCTGCCGCGGATTCGCGTGACGGAACGACCCCGAGACATCGCTGTTCATCTCTAATAGCAATTCTGTCACGACTTCGGCGCGCGATTTCCCAAGATACGCATTTGAGACGAAAAAATTGTTGGTGACGTCTGCCAACGTCACTTGCTGGTCATCTAGAATTGTAAATTGTTGGACACCAGGCAATACGAGATTCTTGAGTGTCTCAGCACCGGTTGCGCTGGCATGAATGAGCAGGATGTGCGTGCTCGCAAGCTGCCGCTGGCCATCGGCCCCCCATAATCGCAACTGCCGATCATACTTGTCCATGCTTGGCTTCTTCTTCTCTTGATCAATCTTGGGTTTCTGTTGTCAAACTATGCATAGATACTTATTCAAAACATCCAGAAGATATGATATTATGTTATTTTAAAATATAATGGAGAAATATATGGATCATTTCCAAGTAACCTCGAAGAGATCATATGAAATACGAAAGTACCTCAAGGAAGACCTCCTATTCTTTGTTTGGGTCCGACTTGACTAACAAAAGCTAATTAAGACTAGACAACCGTAGAGTAAGCAGCTCCGACACATGGACTTGATCAGTCCGGACGAGTAGGTGTTCATTCTTAAGAAGTATGTTCCTGGCAGCATTGATATCTTTGTCAAGGATGAGCTTGCAGTGAGGACAAAGACTTTCTGGTACTTCATCGTGTGGTTGATTCTTCCATATTTGAGATCAAGTCTTTGTTGTATAGTGTTCCTCATACTCGATCAAGTGTCCTCCAATCCTTTTCATCTTGTACTTCAATAGCATCTTGAACTTGTAGTAAGACCACATGAGCATTGAGTTCGAGTGTAGAATATCTGTATGAAAACTTGAGTGTGTTTTTGTATGTATAACTGCAGAGTATTTGATTTTTTTCGTTCATAAAGACGACATCGATAAGCACAAGACGAGGAGTTAGATATTTGGTATCCATCCTGAAACTATTAGAGAGTGTGGTCTTCAAGGGCTGGTTAACGCCAGGACTATCTCAAGCAGTAACAGGTACAGAACGCGGTTGTATGATCTTGAATCGATTAATGGTCATTTGGAAGAAGGAATGGATACCATTTTATCATCCTGACACCGAGATTGGCAAAGAGCTACGATCATCTCTTCTCGAGTCTCATCAAGCAACTGATTACTCAATCTTGTACGACAGAAAGCATTATCATTTACTGCTTTCCCAGATCGTGAAGTCATTACCAATATTGGTTTCGGTCTCAAGTACAACAAGCCAAGACAGTCCAGATTGGTGAAAATGATATGTAGAAAAAGATATTAACGCTGCCAGAAATATCTTTTTCAAGGATTAGCGTCAAGTCACTTGAACTCATCGAGTCTAGGTGTTGTAGATGGCTACTCTAGCTTTTGCTGGTTGTGTCGGACCCAAACAAGAAAGAGGAGCTCTTTCTTCCTGAGCTATTCGTACTTTGGTGTCTCATACGATCCAAGGTAGTAAACACATGGCGTAATCACTACTACACATCCGTAATTAGTTATATTCGTGAAAATCAGATATCCGTAATTAAAAAATGTACCTATCTATGCAGAATGAATGTAGTTTAGTATTGAGATGCCTCTTCTGCGACAAGACCTGTGCAAAGTCCAACATCTTGAGGTGGATTTTCGGCCGATGCCCCATGAAGTGCGTGTGTCGTTGCGCTGCTTCCGCCAGGAAAAAGAAAATATTGTTCTGTTGGCTCAAATATGGCAGTTGGATTGTTCTTCATTCTTCAATTTACGAAACCATCATCCAATCAAGCTATTTCTCCAAGTAACTCCACTCTTTCAAGCTCAATCAGTATGCATCACTCGAATCGAACAATGTTCACGAACCAGCTTGTTACTATCGCACCTTACGTTGGCCATGCTATTAGCCCTTCTAATCCAGCACAAGGCAAGCGACCGCGGACACTCTCGAACCAGACCTCTAAGTCATCGAGGCCAAGGGCCAAGTCTACTTCGTCTTCAGCTGATACCACAGTTGCCTCAGACAGCAGCCGCAGTAGCATGGAAGCAACACAACCTGAAGAACGTACCAGTATGGCATAATAATACTCCAAGGGACAAATCAATGGTATTTGAATCTACAGCTGCACACGTGGGGACACCTCGTACTATTTAGTTTGTACCACTGGATCGTACAAATGATTGCCTTCATCATCCACCCATCAGATACACTAGACAATTTAGCATTTCCAAATGCGATTAAAGATAGTATTAATGCAATATATGTATATAGTTATCAAATGGTGTGATAGTGCGCAGATACAAAAACTATCTGTTCTTGCACTGCTTCGCCTTGGTTTAATTGAAAGAATAGCCTTCCAGCGTCGCACGCGGCGCAAACGTAAACTGACCAGGCTCATAAGATTCTACATGGGAGGCCATCTGTGCGATAGAGCAGCATCCGCAGAAAACCGAAAACACCGCATCTTCCATGGGCGATCCGGGAATCGAGAAGAGGGTACGAATGCGCCAGCGCATGCGTGTGCAGCACAATGCCGCAATCAAGCAGCCAATGACAGTGATCGCGTCCATGAAGCTACTGTCGATAATCGCCGAAAGGAACGCCCAGAAATAAAGCGCACCAAACAATCCGAGCACGTGCGTGAACGACATCATCCCCAGACGTGCCGAGATTTGCGCCACCACGAGTCCTGAGCAGCAACAAGACATGACACCTATACAATTTTTATCAAAACATATGCATTTCATCAAGTGAGTCAATCAATTTCAGGCAATGAGGAGCTTAATGTATTCATCAACCTACCGTTGGGTACGAGCGAGTCCATGCAGCCAAAGAGTCCGGTCTTCCAGCGGCCAACGACGAGTCCATTATGATCCGTACCAGCGTTGGAATTGCCATCGATGGCCACCGTGACATCGCTTTCTTTAGTTGGGGCTGCGTATTGCATCTTGAACGTTTTTTTTGGAAAGGAGGAGCTTGGCGCGTTGGCTGGGTTGAACTCGAAGTGGTGGATTGGATTGTGAGTCAAACAGGAGGCAATGATTGATGGGCGGAGAGACTACCTGCTCCACCGTTGGACAAAGAACATGACCTTATTTGTTCTGTGTATTATAAAAATAGCTAGTGAGATCTGGGATAGGCAGGATAATATTTTGGGCCCTGTCCATTTCTGGTATTGGTATAGTATCTGAAACTTCTAGTCGATCGAAGCATGACAAGTAATCTGGGCAACGGATTCAAAGCTGAGGCAAATGCGATGCTGCTCGCAAAGCTGTAATCACTTGAGACCATGACCATGCGCAATCCAATCTATTTAAGGCACATTTACGCATCTAGCGAGAAATTGTTGACATTCACAAGTAATATATGTTTTGATTTGAGTGCTATTCGATAATGATAAACCATAATGGTATGAGAGCTATGCCGACAATCAATGCACTTGCTTACTTTCACGTTCCATAAAAGAATATCACGGCGCAGCATGATCACATGAAACACAAATAATACTTCTAGATATTGAATACCGCCCGGGTTTTTTGGGTTCCACGACTGAAATCCTCGACATCATTCTCAAAATCGTCCTCATCGATGTCGTCGTCATCATCATCTAAACCTACTCGCCGTCCGGACTCGAGATCTACGGCCACTTGAATGTATCGTCCTTCGTGCATGCGGTGCTCCATACCATGGACGCTTCTGCGTAGATAACAAAAGCTTGCTATTAGGATGACTAGCGCTACCACTGCTGGTACGACAAGCCCATAGATCACTGGGTTGCGAATTGCAACGTCTTCCGACGCTAGTGACGCTAACAGAAACACTTGGACGTCGAACGTGCCATGAATAAGAACTGCGGGGCGGATCAACGTAAGCTTGGTGCTCCATTTGGCCAAATCTGCCGCTGGTGACAGCTTGGTCGCAGTAGTACTACTTTTTGCGCCCGCACTCTTCTGTAGCCTTCGTGCGAGCTGGACACCAGTGATCCCACCACAAATACAATGCAATGATGTACTCACTAAGCCTCTTACCACGGCAGTCACCACTTGATCGCCAAATGTGGGTTGTGCAAACGTGTAAGCGACATTTTCCGTGAATGAAAACCCAAGTGCTCCAGCGATGACCGCCATAAATACCACAAATGAATGGCTTGAGTGTTTCTGATGGTGAAAGAGCAACCGACTCGGATGGCAGAGCCAGCCGCGTTTTCCACCTTGTCCTAATCTCGACGAAGGTGCACAGCAGCATGTACCTTGGACGATCCAGAGCTTCAAATATTCTTCTACTAGCGCAGCGACTGTGAATGCCATCACGAAGAGAAATACGTAGTAGCCGAATGTCTTTTCAACATCCAGATGCTGAAGGAAATATGCCAGTCGTGAACCCTGTGGTAGACCTGAGGCCAACGATCCATCGCTCGCAAGTGAACCAGATGATGAAGAAGAAAATGATGAACTCCAACTGTTGGCGGTCTCTGCGTCCAAAAACTTGTCTAGCTGCTGTTGGAGCGACTCGCGTTGGTCGATAAAGCAGAGCATTGCCCAAAGTGGCACCAATATAGTCTGTGCCAGCATCGCCAGCAAAGAGGTCGGAAAAATGCCCGCCAGAAAGCAATAAATCAATTGTTCAATCTCCCGATCACTGTTGACAATAGGACACACACATATACGCAGGTGTTATTAATAGTGAATACATATTCACAAAAACAGTCAACACACGCAAGTTAATCAAAGTAGTACGTACGTGACACCATGATGCTGCTGCTGACGGAAGACCCATGTAAAATAAACCACAACAGGCAAGACCAGTAGCGTCATGACCATCGCAAAGTGTCCCTCACCCACCAGCTAGATGCAAGCAAGAGATAGTATCAGCAATTCAAACACATGATGACACATATTACGTAAAAGCGCCTTACGAAGAGAACGACATAGAGCAATAACACGCTACTAATGTATTGCTTGCGATTGAACCACTGGAGCTGCTTGAGCATCATCAAGACAAGAAGAAGGAACGCACGCTCGCTGATCAAGCACTTGAGATGATTATGCGTCAATGAGAAGGAAGCGTAACCTCTATGTAACCGGAAGGTTTTGACTAAGTATCCTAAAAATACGCGTAACCGTTTGATTGACGTTTGTTTGAGTCATTTTGCATCCAATCTTTCTTAGCGCAGTTGGGAATTGAACTATCACAAAAATGAAGTCTTATCCACGCACTAATGATGTCGAATTGTTTCAATTTTACGCATTCTATAAGACGACAGTGTCTTTCTCATCGACTATGATGGACTACACTAGTCAAATCAATTGCAATTATATGACGTATCTTAGATCTCAAGCACAGGGAACACAAAGTCATCGGGTTTGACTATGCAATCTGTGCTCGCTTCCGTGCACACCTCGCAAATTTGCGAGTACAGTGAGCGGCTACAGCCAAACTCCGCCTCAGCGCATAGTATACTATTTTCGTAACATGGTGGGTTCATTTCAACTAAGCTCGCGATAGTCGGTAGTGCTTCCATTGTGCCACCATCGCTGGTCAAAGGATTCTCTGCCACGAGAGCATTGTACTTGGTGATCAATGTCTCCACACGTGTGGCCATGGCGGTGGTGTCGGTGGGGTTGGCCCAAAATGGGATAGTCTGGCCTACGACAACTTCGTCATCCACCAGGTAAACTTCATACTCAATGTTACCAGCCTCGCAAAACTCGGTGTAGTTCGAATAATTATATCCCGTTTCTGGATTCACCATTGAGGTAATACCGACGACGTCATCCAAATTGATATACCCAAGAATCTTCCATGAAAATGTGCAGTTGACTCCATCCGGTTCCACGCCGTAAGCACACATACCACCATTATATTTAGCACGACAGTCATCGGTCTTGTCAGCCCACAATTCTTGCGGACAACTATTTGGGTATGAGAACCAGTATGTGTTGGGGTATGGCGCTAACACATCAGTTTGAACTGTACCGCCGATACAGAAGCCAAGTTCTGGTTGATCATTTACGCCAATGTACTGGTTACATGTATCTGGAAACACTCCATCGGTAGGTGTACATTGTCCACCGTCCATTGCCACAAACGGACAGTGCTCGATGGCATTTGATGTTGTATTGTTCTGGTAGTACGCCATGGCTGCACGTGGCTGGGCGATCGTGGTCTCGTACATAACGATGTATTGTACGCTGGATTTCCGTTCACAGTCGACAATTACAGATGCATTGATGCATTCAGCTTGGATGTACTTGAACGCCCCTTCTACCGATGCAGTGTTAACTGTGTCTAGGACGGATCGGTAGTTGGTTTCGAAGGTCGAGTAGTAATCTGCTGTGAAGATGTCATTCTCGGCATCCCAGACGGGCATGTTGCCTTGAACTCGTGCCTGAATGACTTTCACCGGTGAAAATGACCAGTTCGATGATGAGGAATAACCGCTGGACGAGGAGGCAATACTATCACCGGACGAGTAGGCAATACTATCACCGGACGAGTAGGCAATACTACCGCTGGACGAGGAAGCAATACTATCGCCGGACGAGTAGGCAATACTGCCGCTGGATGAGGAGGTAGTGCTACCGCTGGAGGAGCCACTGCTGGAGTCAGTGGAGCTGTAACCAACTGAGTCCAAGGCGGATCGCCACTCTTCTTTAATTGCCTCCAACCAATCATTGAAATTGAAGCTAAACGCTGCAGCTTCCGTCGTGAAGAACGCCGCCAACAATGGTGCCACACATGCTGCTGACGTCCTCATCTGGTATGCTGGTAACTTGTGAAGATTGATAATGTCCGGTTCTTGACACTACACAATTGGAAAATGAACTAAGAGACAATGCCGCGAGTCAAGGAGATGATGAGTGAATCGTTTCGTTGGACAGTTGATCGGCACGGAATCTCAACGTGGGCTAAGCTTTTTGCACCGACATCCAGAGAGTTTCGCCTATGGAACCTAGTGTCACATGCGGTCTTAAAGGGAAATTTGCCCTTCTCCATGTCCAGCTGGCATTTGGCAAGGTCAGTCTGTTGCTCAAAGTCAAAAACGTGGCGCAAAATTGATGAGTTAGTGGTCGAAAAATCATAATATTTTTACAATAAGTACAATTTATCAGAATAAATCACTCAAAAGTGATATTTTATTGTGATATTTTACTTGATTTTTGAAAAAAGTTACGGATTGTGTTAATGTCCCACATTGTCGTTAGACGAGGTATATTCGATTGCATAAAAACGCCATTTAGCCACAAAAGTAGGACATCAAATGCACGCGCTTCGTCCCAGCATTGTCGACCAGACCAGGTTCGCTGCACATTGCCAGGCATCAGGCTTAAAAAGAAAATAAGCAAGTATCAGGAACTGAATCCTTTGTATCTATTCCATAAATGACGACACAAGACAGCAACGCACAAACGAACAATTCTATTTTCATTTCTGACAGTGACACATACACATCATCGGTCTATGATAAGCCCTCCTGCTCAGTGAGAGGAAGTACAGTACTCATCACTGCATTAACAAATTATAATCGCTGTGCTACTGGAACCACCGCTCGCTATTTCTTTATCATTCGTCTAAAGTTGCGGGAATCTGTATGACGTAGGCTTCATGACACAATCCAAGTCCCAGTTGTATGCTGTACAGATCTCACACACCTGGGAGTACAGTTTGCGACGGCAGCCAAATTCTGCGTTAGCACAAAGCACGTTGTTTTTGTAGCATGGCGGGTTATTTCGTGTCAGCCTGGCCACCGTCGGGAGTTTTTGCATGGTACCACCATCAGTTGTCGTGGGGTTCTTGGTCACCAGTTCATTGTACTTTGTGATCAACGTATTCACACGATTCTTCATTGCAGTTTTATCGGTCGGCTTGGCCCAGAACGGAATCGTTTGCTTCGCGACAACCTTACCGTTGATCAGTTGGACGTTGTACTCCACACCACCGGCTTGGCAGAACTCCTTGTAATTAGCGTACGACTGGTTTGTCGCCGGGTTAATCATTGATGTGATCCCAACGACATCGTCCAACTTGATATATCCAAGAATTTTGAACGAAAACGTGCAGTTAACTCCATCAGGTTCAACGCCATAGGGACAGGCGCCACCACTCTGAGTTGTTCGACAGACATCCGTTTTGTCAGCCCATACCGCCGTGGGGCAGCTGTTCGGATACGAGAACCAGTACGTGTTGGGGTACGGTGCCAACACATCAGTTTGCAATGTACCACCGATACAAAATCCCAGCTTGGGCTCGCCGTTGATCCCCACATACTGGTTGCAGGTCTTAGGCAACACGCCGTTTGTTGGTGTGCATTGCCCACCGTCCATCGCCACAAATGGACAGTGTTCAATCGCATTGAGCGTTGTTTCGTTCTGGTAGTATGCCATGGCCGCACGTGGTTGCACGATCTTGGTCTCGTACATCACAACATATTGAACGTTGCTCTTGCGTCTGCAGTCGACAATCGCGGATGAGTTGATGCACTCCGCTTGCACATACTTGAACGCACCTTCGACCGATGCCGTGTTGACCGTGTCCATGACCGAGCGGTAATTGTCCTCAAACGTCGAGTAGAAATTGGATGAGAAAATCCCGTGTTCGGCATCCCAGACCGGCATGTTACCTTGGACCCGGGCTTGGATGACCGTCACAGGCGAGAATGACCATGACGCTTCCTCAGTCGCTGTTACTAACCCATTCGCCAGGCCAGCGAGACCGACTGTTAATAGCGAGATACTGCTACGCGTCATTGGTCTTGGACGAATATCTTGCAGCTAGTGGAGACTGTCGCGTCGAACAGTAAATTCGTAAATGAATCAACCATTCACCAGAATAAATAACGTCTGTGGAGTTAGTGTTCGTTGTATACTGCTGTTCAGATATAGTAGACACTCTCTCCCTCCCCTCCTCACAAACTGTAACTGGCCCCTTCCCGTTTCGACCTTTGCGACTGTGAAACATAAAAACTTTTGGTCGACAGGGCCACGTCTTTCCATTTCAAGTGGGATACTCTTATCCAAGCAAACCACAAATGGTCGATCGTGGTACAATTCATTCAACGAAATAAACTCGAAGCCCATTTTTTGGATGGAAGATGGGCTTCTCTTTTTTTTTGGAGTCTTTCTAGTGTGGGCAGGGCATGAAGATTTGGACCGCTTCAAGGGTGTTGAGCCATTCACATCAGTGACCTCGTTGAATTCGCAAAGAGTTGCCACAAAATGCACCACCATGACTTCATTCCCATCCATGCGCACATGCGCCACTTTGTGTGTAACCTGTATGATCATACCGAATACTTTTTCTTTGAAATTACCAAAACTAGATATTATCAGAAAAATCTGTATAAAAAGAGGATATAGATAATAAAAATTGGCCAATATCATTAATATTAATTATCACCTTTTTTTGATACAAAGACCATTTTGGAAAGAAAATCTTTGTGTCGACACCTTTGAACTGGTCATATCAGTAGATTCTGATATTTCTCAGGAAACAAATCCTGCATGTGACCAGGAACGATCTCTGCACTGGAAAATGAAGGCAAACGTTACGTTCCAGTCACCACGTTTTGAACGATTGCGATGAGAGATAGCGCTGTACAAGCCACCGATAAAAATAGTTTGTTGATTTATGCTGTTGATATCGCTGAAATTCCTTCTTCTTCCTCTACTACTGCCATACCCAAAATAGACATCTATCGATTGGAAAAAATATTTTTAGTTGCTTAGCTTTGGTGATTTGGTTTTTGCCTGAATGAATTTGTTAATGACGCTACGTCGAGCAAAATAATCAGGGCAATTGACATCAAAATGAGTGCATCCACTCGCTCCAAATCCACCTGGTCAGCCTCTACTTCCGTCAGTAATGACGATATCAGAACCTACGTGAACCAGCGGTCCAAAATAAATGTAATGTAGTTTTAGTCTATGGAATGCATTCATGTCCACTGAGACTCAATGGTATTGGGGTGTTGTTGACAGCATTATGACGAGCGCATTGACGCAGCGCACAGACAACTTGATGAGTGCTCTACAAAAGAATGGGCATCCTCTCAATCTTCTTCCTGCAGACGCACTCAATCAGCACAGAGATCACACTCATCACAGCCGCGTACATTCAGCCAAAGCCTTGTGCTCACTCGTTCATCATCTCCAGAGCGAACTCATCCCAGACCACAGAGTGCCAACGAAAGAACGAGAAGTTCGCGTCTCTCAGTATCAGACCCAACTCGAAAGAGCATTCTGAAGAAGTCGAGAGTATCAAAAGAATCACCCGAACAATGGTTTCAGCGTATTATGCGTGTTAAACAGCTCTCGCCTGTGGATTTATGTGATGTGTTTTCTTACGGAAATGCGAGGAAACATCGCAAAGTGTTACTCAGTCATATCTGTGAAGTGTTGTTCGACTTGGACCCCAGGACTGAAGAAGGATATGATCCCGTCACAGAAGAAATGGAGGTATAATACATCTCAAACAACCGTTATATTTGTCTAATGTTGGTTCTCATTGCATAGCATTATTTATGCCTGTAGGATTTTTTATATCAATACTCCAATGAAGAACATGGCGAGATCGTCGTCAACGTCAAAGATGCGCTTCGAGCGCTTAACATTTGGGAGCTTGGTGTTACGTCACAATCTTCATCACTGCCTCCAAGTCCATGCAGCCATCTTCACCATTTCGATGTAGCTGATCCTTCACCAACAAAGAGTATCATCCTCGAAAGCAAGAATAAAAAACTACAAAGCGTCATTGCTGACCTCCAAGATGCCAATCTGCGTCTCAGTCGGCAATTAGATGCCGCTACCAAAGAGGCAACAGTAGCTGTATCTCCTACAAGATCCAACTTGAGAGATTCCGGGAATTGGTCATCCTCTCCACCCAAGTCTAGGCCCACAAGCCCCGAAGTCACAAACTCTCGACGAGTATCTGTCGTTAATACCCATGAAGAGGAGCTGGTTGCGATCGCCAATCAGTTGCAATAGTAAGGCTGCCTTGATGTATTTTTCTTCTCTGAAGAATATGTTGCTGACATTCTTATGGTGTATTCTATAGCACGGGTGTGAGACAACTCGAGGAGCTATTGCTCAAGGTTGATAAGACATCTACTGGGTTTGTGAGTTTAGGACAGCTTCGTCACCTATTAGCTGATCATTTCGAGGTCGAAACTTCCGAGACCCAGCTCATGGAAATGTGTCTGGGCATGACGTTCAACGATCAAGCACAGCTCAGTCATAAAGAGTTTATTCATGTGTTGCTCGATATTCTCATCTACGCGCTGCCAAAAGTGAAAGAATCGTCGCGTGAGCGTTCGCTTCTCGCTATTAAGCAGTACTTTGAGAGTGGTTTCCAACCAGATACGGCTCAAAACCGCACCTTTTTGTCTGCGTTATGTGATAAATACGACCTTGAGGGCAATGAGTGTGTCTCCATTACAGAACTTATGCGTGTCTTCTACCAAGACTTGGCTGCCCACCATGCTTTGCAATTACCATTCCCATTGACGCAGCAAGAAATAGTGCAGTTAGTGCAACCACTTATGAATCACAACGTTCAAGAATCGGCGAATGGGCATCGAATTGGTTTTCTGCGTTATCCTGCGCTCGTGGATCTGTTGTTTGGTGCTGAGTCTGCTGATCGCCGAAACGTCAGTCAAGAAATGATCAAACAGGCTTTGACATGGGAATTCTGGCTGAAATTGCGAAAGGATCTCTGTGGGGATGGGCTTACGCTTGAACCAAGTATTCACGCTCAGATTTGCAAGATACTCAACAAATTAGATACCAAGCGGACGTATCAGATCTCGAAACACCATTTTATTCATATTTTCGACCAACACCTTGAATCAGACGAAATCGATGTGGTCATTCAAGCCCTTCGAATGGATCAGTGCGATGATACCGAGGACACAGAGGCACGGTTGCGGTATGATGTGCTGCTCAAGATGGTTTTTGGAAATCCAGACTTGCAGGATGACGGTTTTTTCAATCGCATTTGTAAAAAGTTAAAATTTCAGGAAGTCTCAATAAGAGCAAAAGCGATGGAGATCATGAAATCGCATGGCGGTAGCTGGAGAGTTACGTTGACAGAATTGCATGATCTTTTGGCAGCAGGTCCAAGTAGCAATGGATTGACGACAGTGGAGTTATTGTATGTGATGGGATGTGTGGATGAACAGCATGAAGGCTACATCAATATAAAAACGTTGTGGTCGTTCTTAACCAGCCGATGCTGGAAAGGTCAGTCCAAAAAGGAACACATCAAGGCAGACGATGAAGATGATATGAGAAATATTAATTCGATACTGAAGACCAAGGAACTCGTGGCTCGCTGCTGTGCAAGCTACAACTTGGAGCGCGTATTGGCCAAATACCGACGTGAAGAAAGCCACAAAGGATGGCTATCGCAGGGGCAAATGGTAGCCGAACTCAAGCAAATGCTGAAGGTAGTCGGAATGGATAACGACAAGCGAGGTACGACAATTAAGCTAAGAGGTTTCATGGAATGGCTGACAGAAATTCAGGCTAAAGAACGCATGAACAGTGGAGCTAGGAGTCGTGATGCTATCAGACACGATAGCTCGTTATCTGGAGCCATCCATATTGATACCTTTTTTGACCATTTGTTCGATTGGAACACCTTGATCCAACACATGCGCCTTCCACATAATCTAGTGGAAGTGAAGAAAGCTCTGGAGTTATTTGACTGGAAACGAAACGGCAGTATTCTACTGGAAGACTGGAACAAGGCATGGCGACAGATCTGTTTCCGACAAAAGGATGTGGAGGAGATGATGGAGTGGGAACTGCATGTTCTGCAACGTCGTTTCCCTGCTAAAAATGCCTCTATGCGCACGGAAAATGCAGCGATTGACTATGCGCGACTGTTAGTGTTCCTGTTGGAATACCAAGTTGTTCAAGGACGTGACCGGTTAAAGAAACGAATGATTCAGCATTTCCAGAAAAAGTGTTCTGCATTGTCCTCTCGGATGTCTAACTTGGAAGTTGAACGATTCTTTCGAGCACTGGACAAGGACGACAAAGCGCACTTTAATATGATGGATCTCAGAGAGTATCTTTTGGCAGAATTGACATTTGAAGAGAACGATGACGATCGTTTGTTACTTCAGAATACCAATGTGATGACGCATATGATGGATTTCCTGGCGGGTGACGATCTCAGCAGTAACACTTCAGGGTCTAGGACAGCCGTGATCACAAAGGCTCGATTTCAAGAGCTTGTTCATGCTTTTCGATCACCAATGCATGATACTTTGTCTTGGTCTGAAAACGACATTCATCGATCGAAAGAGCTTGATCTGAGTAAACGTCGCAGCAAAGTACAGGTAATCGACAGCTTACGAGCCCTTGAACTCGCCATTTTAGATATCTGCAGTCAAGTCTGTAGCACCCACGACGGACAAATTTTGCCTTCAATGGCATTTCGCCACTTAGCTCAACTTCCATTGTTCAATAACAACAGAAGTCGACGAAAAAATTGCTCGCGATCTCCAACTCGTAGAAGTGGAAGCCCCAGTCGTTCCATGACTACCAAGCAACCACTACGGGAACTTGAAGCTACGTCGGTCGACCCTCTCACCCCAAGTAGCCTTAAACAAATGCTGTATACGCATTACCAGCTGCAAGTCTCGACCCATCTCGTAAGTCAATTCTTCCTGCACATTGGCTCGTCCTCCAAGTATTTTTTGGATCTGCTCGCTTTTGCCAAGTGGGTTGCTCCATTGACCGCTGAAATGGAGGGCAAAATACGACAGATTGTCAAGAAAATGATTGTCAAAGGCAAAGGTGGAGGTGGGAAAGTCGATCTCGATCGATTTCTAGCACAAATGCATCGCCGGCTACTGGATTCACCTGCTTCATTATCGCCGTCATGGGAATTCCAGCGTCGTCGACGAAGAGAAGACGAACAAGATGATGATGATGAGCTGCTTCGATTTGTTCGGCCGTCGTTGCTGTTAATGAAATTACAACAACTGAATGTGCCGATTTCAAAGCCCGATATGGAGATTTTATTGCGGCATTTCGGTATGGAAGAATTGGAAGAAATTGATTATGTACTATTTCTGTATCGATTGTATGAGCTCAATACGACCTTGACAAGATCATAAACATATTCTTACAAATCACATTTCCGCGTTATTCGTTAGATTGTTTGGTAGCACATACAATCAATCTATTCTTCAAAAATGAATCAATAACCCCAGCTATTCGAATTCGTGGATTTCTTCACCGAGATACGGATAAGTGACAGTGGTTTCTCCTTGGAGCGCAGCGCATCAGGTCGAATTATCCCGCTTTCATGGTAGTATCGCTTGTATTCGCCATTGCTAAAAGCAAAAGAGCACAATTCATAACGTTAGAATCCTCACCATATTGCCAATACGATTTTCGAGGAACAAAAGAATGACTTACTAGAAGCAAAAAACCACAAACGTGAGCACTAAGAGGAAGGTCATGATCCATTCCGGGCAGGCGTAAAAGTATTTCGCTGGGATATGACCTGAAGCGTCTACGTGAGTACGGCGTAAAACACTCAGCCCTGGCACGAGCACAGCCGATAAGAAATTGCCACAGAGCTGCTGTAGAGCCGCGACGGTCGCTTCACTGGTCGGGAATGAGCATTCAACACCCAACTCCAACACAATTGGTTGTAATGGGCCAAGAAACGCACCCAGGAGCATCAAACTCGTAAACGTCGCAAGGAAATTCGTGCTGGCGATAGTGAGTTTGAACATCGCAAGCGATGCACCAGTCAGCAACAAGCAGACTTGCAATGCCTGCTTGTGATTACGCTGATGGTCCACGTATCGACTGATGATCTGCGCGCCGATGAGCGAACTGATGATAAACGCGGCACCTATGAGTCCAATTTGCGGCTTGGAGAATCCATCGGTGCTGAGAAATTTGCCCATGAGTGCCGACATGGCGTTCAAGATGCACTCAGCGATCGAAAACGCGAACACAGTGTTCCAGAACCCGCGATGTGTAAATGCGTCCACCCACTGTTTCCAGTCGTACTCATCACGCAATTGCACATCCGAGAGCACGGATTCAACTTCATTTCTAGCCGACTTTGATGGCGGAAATGACCGAAAGAACACACAACTAAAGAGCCACGACGCAATGGCAAGGACTGCGATCGCCAGGTTCCAATCTGGAAGCTCTGCGCTCGTGTGAACGATGAATGGAGCGGTGAGGTAGACAATAGCGATACCCATTGCATTGGCGTTGACAGCGACACTAGTCGAAGTAGCACGAAGTGACGGAGGGAACCAGTTGGCGGACAATACCGGTGGCGAATTGACCATGAACGGCATCGCGACTGAAGCGATTGTCTGGCCAATCAGGGTTAATGCTACTTCCGTCGGCATGTCAAAGTAGCAGGCAATGTATCGGAGGCTCGCACCGAGCGCCTGAAGGAACCCGCCAAGCAAAATGCCGTACTTTAAACCTTTCTTGTCCATCAACCACGATCCGATAAACGAACAAGGGATGTAGGAGATGAAATAGACCGTGATCAGTTCCGTCGAGTGTATCTACATGTAGCATGTATGGTTGATATTAGGAAGAAATGATGCGAAGTTTTGAAGGATGGTACATGATTAGAATCAAATGCGTACACGTTGCTGCCAATGGGTTTCAACGATACTGGCGATCGGTGCATACGAATAGCAAATGCCCTGATTCACGGCCGAGAGAGCAGAGAGAATCGCAAGCATCAACCATTTGCGTTTTGTGTCAGTTGTGATACGAAGCGAATTCTCTTGCTTTCCCAAGAACGTTCCATAATCTACCACCGCCATTCAATATTAACCACATTAATACAGAATCTCTATCAAGCACAATACTTAGCCGAGTATTTACAACTATAAAAAATAACACAAACCTCCATCATCTTCCATTCGCGACGTCATCGTGAACTCAGGTTTCAAGGAAAACCGAGGCGGTAAATCGTTAGTGAAATGGTATACAAGCAATCCAGACAGAAGAGCAGACAGCGATCAATGCAAGTGACCCTTCTTTTCTGCAAATGCAACGTATGAGCTGCTGATATGGTATAACTAATCAGTGAGTGGAGAGTGAATACCTATAATGCTCAAGAAGCCGACAGCTGGAGACGTTACGCATTCGAGACCAATGCCTATCAACCGTTACACAGAAAGGCATAATGTTTGTCGACGAGATTCAGAAAAATTTGTGTGGGCCACATGAACAACGTTACATAGGTATACTGAGTTGAGCTTTTTGACAGTTATTCTCATTCTTACACATATTAGTGTATAGAAGACATCAACCACTTCAACAAGCCCATCGAACTGACCGCATAACACATTCTCTCCATGCAACCGACAAGACAAGATCGTCCAGATTGATGGCGATAACACGTAGAAAACAGATCTCAACGATTGTGGCTACCGTTCAAGTCCGCACAAATATGTAAAGAGTGTAGCATCCAAGTCATGATTCACACTGGCCAACAAGTCCATCAAGACAAGAATGAAGACATGAAGGCGAAAGACCTCCAAGGAGATCTCTGGTCTCGTATTAATGTCTTTGTTGTCAGAAGAAATGAAAGAGAGGCAAAGAAGCTTAGAAGATTCTGATCTCCGAAAGAATTAAACGACGCAAGATAGATAAATCAAGCCCAAACAGCACTCTGAAAGTGAGGTTGTATCCAACGAAGAAACAAAAGCGACTTCTGAAGATGTTTGGTATCAGAAAGTCTTGAAGTGCCTTCACTACAAGTTCGTCCTTGACAGAGATGTCAAGGCTACTAGAAACATTTTCTCAAGAATGAACAGCTGTTCGTCTGAGCTGATCAAGTCTATGTGTCGTAGATGTCTATTCCGTGGTTTCTCTATTCTTGGGTAGTTTTTGCTGTCGAGTGAACCCAAAGAAAAAAGAGGAGACTCTTCCTGAGTTACCGGTATTTCGGTAGCTCATATGATTTCTTGAGGTGATTTACAGGTGTGGAATGGATTGTTCAGCTGCTTGTTGGGATGGAGACCGCCACTGGTGACTTGTCGGCATTGCTGAATTTCCTCGCCAAGCTCTACCACCGTCACCTCTCCAATTGAACCATGCTCCAGAAACTTGGTACCTTCCTTTCGACGGCAGCGCTCGTTTTCTCGTCTGCAAGCGTCGATGCTGCTCGGATCCACATGCGTGTGCATCATGACAAGCAAACTACCTCTACTCCTTCGACTATGAAGCCTGTGCGATCCATCCAAGCGCGTGTTCAGAGTGACGCACCGTTGTGGGACGCTACCAACAAGCGCTATGTGTCATCCATCGGCAAGACGTTCGAGGAGCAATACCGCGCAGCCATAGACACGGTCAACCTCGCGAGCGTCGAAGGTGCGCTTATGTACGTGCAAGCCGAGGGCATCAACCTCAATCACAACCAAAACTGCGTGCGCAAGAACAATATGACGTACGTCGTGTTCTACGACATCACCATCGTGCAACCACCAGCTGCGATGCAGAAATACCAGAGCGAAGGGTCGTCGGCGGCATTGGAGTACTGTCCGTTTGTAGCAATGGATGGTGGTCAATGCACACCCGCTGGTACGGAACTACCTTCGACCTGTAATGAATACGTTGGCGAAGGTGGGCAGCCAAAGTTGGGCTTTTGTGTGGGTGGTGAACAGCGGGAAACCGAGTATCGTGCTCCATACCCTGGTGCGTACTGGTTCTCGTACCCGAACGCGTGCCCGACTAAGAAATGGAAGGATAAAGATGATGCTTGCCGAAGTGAACAAGCCGGTGGCCTCTGTGCGCCAGGTGTGACACCTGATGGCGTGACCTGCACGTTCTCGTACAAGATTATGGGCTACGTCAAGATTGACGATATCGTGGGCATCTCCAGTATGACGAATGAGGCGACAGGGAAGCCGTACGCAAACTACGCCGATTTCTGCAATGCTGGAGGGGTCGAATACCGCGCGAATGACGAAGGTGGCAGTGTGACGCTGGAAGATGCCATTGCGTTCTGGCAAAATCCGACCGATAAAGCGGCCAACAGCAAGCGGTTCAAGCAAATGGTGCATGTCTACAACCAGCAAGCCAAGAATGCCACAACGAAGCAGATGTATCCATTGCCCTCAGTGAAGTCACTGACCAAAAATAACCCAAAGTGCTATGAGAACGAATTGCGCTGTGCAAATGCACCAAATGGATGCAGTCGGACGTTATACTCGCAGATTTGCAAAGTTTGTGACGCTCCTGGTGCTGGTTGTGAAAAGAAGCCGTAAGTACTGTGCTTCCTGCTTTGCTCTTAGAATAAGCAGATGGGATCTTAATGGTTTAGTAATATTGCATGATAACGGAGCTTTGATGGATATGTTGGTTAAACTAATTCAAATCCAAACGTGTTTGCTAGTTGCTCATCTTGATTTTAGCGAGAAAGATATATATTCGACTACAAAACTGACCCGATCGACAGGCAAAGAGTAAACACATTTTTCTGCTCATACTCGGTATAGTTATGCTATCAAAGCTTTGAACGATGCTAAGCATTTTCTCTCTCATGAATTTTCGCTGGATCGATTGGTGTCAATGGGAACTTCCAGCTTATGGGCTTAAGCACACCGGATGAAAATCTTTTTTCATAATGAACATGTAACTCCCACTCTAAGTGCAGCTCCATGTAATATGGAGTCGTCTTCGATATAGCAACTCGACGTGGATTGCCATTATAGGAATCCTACATTCACACATCAGGCGTGAATACCGTAGTAATATATTCACGTTCCCTTAAATATTACCATCAATATTCCAAAGACGGTGAATTTATCCACGCAGTATCCGCCTTCGTTACTTTGCACAAAACTGTAAATACTTGGAACGAGGCATGTCCTTCAACATTAACGTACTCAGGAACCGTATACCAACAGAGACCATTACAAATAAATACGATGGTTTACCATTTGTCGTGTGTTTCAACATTTTCCAAGCAAATGGTCGACTGCTGATCAGCTAAGTCCAGATTAAGATAAAATTCCTCGCTCGAATAACGCACCTTGATCTTTTTCTTTTCCTCCATTTATCTTCTTTATTAATTCAGAATAGCCACACCTTGGGAAGAAGTAAAGTGAAGAAGACTGTTGATAGAATCTTTGACCGGAAGCATTTTGTCGTCAAACTCCGCCCGTTATTTTCTCGCAGTTTATTTGAATATGCGGTTAAGCATCTGTCCCACACAACCACAACGGCGTGACGAGTTACGACAAGCTTCAACGTTGCTAACTTCTTATAGAGACATTCGTTCCAAATGGACGACAAAATAATATTGCAAAAGGATTTACACACGCAAAATTACTTTTTACCTGACAACAGTTTGACGGTCTTACTAAGAAACAAGAATTTACTTAAAATGATTTCGGGCCAACTTACTTTTTTGAAATGATCCATACATAATTAATGGTCAACGCAACTCATGGTACTGGTACAAGAGCTCTCTCCATCAAAATATTTTCGACAGCCTGAAAGAGCCATTCCAGATTACGAAATAAGGACGCCAGGGTCAAATCTGTGAGCACTCCTGTATCATCTCGAAATCCGCCAGACACCGAAGGCGTCAATCGCATACAGAGCTGCACAATGGTCGACGGGGTGACAGAAGCTGACGATGCCTCGCCATCATCATCCGCTTGAGCTGGTTGGATGATTACCCAAACTTTCTCCATCATCTTAAGCCCATGCAATACCTCTCGTGGGCCTTCTCTGTGTGTAGACGCCGCACAGGCCAGCACCACACGATCTTTCGTCACGAATCGTTTGGTGACAAAAATGACCTTCATCATCGCTTCCATATGACTGAATCGCAAAGCCATAACAGTTTTTGCTAATATTGTGTCGTCTGTGCTTTCGATACTATGGTAAGATCCATCGGCGAGTTTTACATGACTGCGCGACAAACATCGCCAGACTGCATCGCTCGTAGTCTCCACAGTAAATGGAATGATCTTTGAACTGGTTACTTCCATGTAGAGTTGGTCGTTTTCATCCACGATTACACGTCGACCAGTAACCTCTTCATCCAGTATCTGCAGATACTTATTGCGTGCATATACTGTGTCTACTTCGGCGTACACCGCATCGGTTTTACTCATCAGCATCGCGTAAACAGTAGTGTCATTGTCGTCACTGCAACTGTGTTCATCCATAAGAAAGCCCAGCACTCGCGTATATTCCTGGTGGGTTGTACAGTAAATACAATAGTAAGCCATCAATGCATGTAAGTAACGACGACTACTTATCTTCTTTAGCTTACCATTGCGCGTGGACGCTTGCTGAGCACTTTTTCTAAGCTCTTGGCGAGTCGAATTTGGCCTTCCAGCATCTCCTTGAGCTTGAGATTTTGAATTTCTGCCTTTTGCTTCTCCACTAGCTGATGTTTTGCCACACGTTCCCACATAGACATTCGTTTTCGCGTCCTAGGAGCTGTGGCCATGTCCTTTGTCTCCATAGCAGCATCTCCTTGAATTGCAACCGCCGACGACGAGTGCTTCGCATCCTCCTGTGTTGCGAGCCAATTTTCCTCGAGCTTGTCTCCATGCATCAAGCGTCGTTTCAGTACCGCAAGTTCACGTTCGAGCTCTTGAACGGTTTGTCGTAAATATACCAGCTCCTCTTGCTGCCGTCTACGGGTCGAGTTCTGCAATGACTTGCGTTGCGCAAGAGTACCATTAACTGGCTTCAACTTATGTTGATCTGACACTGACCGTGGCTCTAAATGGACTTTATTCGTGTCGACGATAGGAATTCTTGTTGATGAACTACCAGCAGCCGACGCTCCCAGCAGTGGTGCGTCATAATCTATCGGCAAGAGTTCCATTAGCAATGCATCGCTATTGGGTAGCAATACTTCGCTGTCGCTGAGCCCATCGAGAAACGTAGCGAATGCTGTCATCCCCTGGAGTGACTCCTGCAACATCGTTGTGTCGTCTATCGGTGCTGATTTATCGGCTTCGGAAGTGCTGTCGCCTGCATGAACCACCATCACGAGCGCCTGAGTGTCGACCTAAAGAGCTTTTCGACGTCAGCATCCATATTGAATTGATTATCCTACTTAATAGACTAGTCAATTGAAAAGGTTAGAAAACAAAAAATGGTCATCTGTTCGAAATAATTAAGTCATCCGAGATAATAAGCGAATCGATTTTACCAAAAACAGGCGCCAAAATATTTGCCACATTATTGGACGAAAAATGATTTCTTTTTATAAAATAAATTATGATTGGATAAAAATCGGAAACAAAGAGCTTTGACCGATGCACATTTGCCTGGGAAAAATAGCCTGTCGAACATGGTCGGTAGCAATGGCAAAGACCACAGGGAAAAGAAAACGCCGTTTTCGCGTCATCTCCCATGACACTGCCGTCGCAATTAATGATTGCAGGACGTATTTTGAGTGGGAGGCAAGCAACAAAAGTCGCCAGAGTGTTTTCCGTCCTGTAGATCGAACGGCAGCATGCTTCGACATCAGCTCCCAAACAGTAATATCTATTAGAAAGAAGCTTGAAAGCGGTGAACCATTCTATGATGAAGAACAGCGTGATCGCGACATGCATGTACCTGATTCATTCATTGGAGTCGTTCGAGAAGCTATTCATGACATGTATGGATCAAAAGAACGTGTAACACTTGACACTTTGCTCCAAAGGCTCATGGTGGAGCATGGCACGCGCACCCAAGGATGGAAATGGAGTAGATCTACTCTACACAGATTTATAACGGAAAAAATGTACTACACTTACGGGAAAAGGCGTTCCTACTACCAGGATCTCAAAGAAAGCGTCTCCATTGCAGCGCAACGCGTGGAGTATATTAAAAAAATTCAGCAGTATCGTGCAGAGGGACGGTCAATTCTTTACCAGGGTGAAACCTGGATCCACAAGAATATTACCCCCACAAACATTTGGTTGGATGAGGAAGGACGAGGTGGACTTAAATTATCACAAGGAAAGGGTGAGCGATCCATTATCTGTCATATTGGAGGCGAAAATGGATTCGTGGAAAGTGCGAAACTCATCTTCCGCGAACGCAAGTCGCTAAAGAGTTCGGATCATCATTCAGAGACGAACACTCAGGTTTTCTTGGAATGACTAACGAATAGGGTGCTCCCAGCTATTCCTCCGCACTCTGTGATCGTTATCGACAGAGCTACCTACCACAGCACGTTGACAGAGGAATCCAAGCCTGCTAAATTGTCGTTTCAGAAACTTCAGTTTGCTCAGTGGCTAGTGGATCATAAAGTTGTTTCCGACGGAATGAGCACTGTAGACGACTACATGACACTTACGAGAGTCGAACTGGCAGAGTTGTGTAAGTTTCACGAGCCTAAACCAATTTACCAAGCGTCGGTTTTGGCGAAAGAGTTCAATTGTGACATTCTGTTTCTCCCAGTTGGACATCCAGAGTTGAATCCGATTGAAATGGTGTGGGCACATGTGAAGGAATACGTGGCAAAACACAACGTAAATTTCTCATTATCGGATATAGAGAAGCATGCCCACGATGCTTTGGATGCATTTGATGAGAGCATGTGGCAGCGGTACATGGCTCACTGCGTGGAAATTGAGAAGAAATTTCTCGCGGTTGCTGACGAAATTCCTCTCGATTTAGACGAATAAATGTTCTTGACCGTAACTCCTGGTCTTCGTATTCAAGTCTTATGTTGTCTTTCCTGAGTGTTCGAAGTATTTTCATTCGTACCCGAGTCGAGGTTGCCTTAACAGAGAATATAAATTGGACCTGCTTCCATGCTGGGCACGACGATCTCTCTGTTTTTCTCCATGTATTCTTACACTAAATGAAGAAGGCAAATTCTCCTTCCCACCGCCTGATAGCTACTATCTGTATGATGGTCCAAGGAAAATCAATTGTTTAGATCTGTATTTGTTTTTCACTCTAAAGCAGTGATAGACATTACCACATTCCTCTTGGCATTGATTATTATAGTAACAAAAGTAATAGACTCTCAGACTTGCATTACATTATTCATCTTATAGAATGCTGCTGCTTCTGCTGTCTTTCATACGCATTTTCACAAATACAAAATTGATGCAGGAAGTGTCAAAATTCACTTCAGTTAGACGGGCGTGATGGTGATGGTGATTGGATAGTGATCACTGTTATACCCCGAACAGGACGCCGTGTACAGATCCGTGTTGAACTTGACCGTTGACACCGCCGATGAGAGCGATTTGGAGACCAAGATGTGGTCTAAACTGCTCAGTTCTGTCGATTCATAGGTGCAATCGTCATCCTCATCATACCATTGCGTGTACCGCGACGACTGCAAGACCTTAGACTCAGTCTGCACAAAGTTCGAACCGGTCAGAATATTGAGCACGTTACTGATTGGGACGTTGCCGTTCTTGTCCGGGTATGTACTGGACCAGTCGTTGATATCCCCCGAGATAATGGCATGATTACCCGAGCTGACCGCGGAGTTGGCAAGACTGGCCAGAACAGTCGCCTGTGCCTCTCGCTCATAGCAACGCGCTTTGTTTTCCGGGTTCGCTAGAAGGTGACCACTAACGAGTGTAATGGGCTTGGAGAATCCACTGACGTTGAACGTTGTGTAAAAGTGCTTGGAAACGCCCTTGGTTGAGTCGTAACCCGACGCCGATGGGCACGTAGAGCCACTCACAGGGATACTGGCAGTTGCTGTGGTGCGCTTGAGGTCGACGATCGGATCAACGCGAGTTAGAAGCCCGACGTTTTGTCCCGTGGCAGTGTCCGTACCCTTCACTAAGTACGGTTTGTAGGTGGAGTCACCAAGCGACACGAGTTCGGTGATAACTTCGTTCAACACGTTGCAATCCTCGACCTCGGTCAACTGAATGATGTCCGAGTTGAGGGACTTGATAATGCTTGCGACTTGCTCAAGGTGCGTCTGCGCCATCGCGACAGTTGTCCACTTGCAGTCCGCACCGGGACAGTCGAGCGCTCCGAAGTTGTTGAGGAACAAGAACTCGGCATTGTAAGTGGTGAACGTTAGTTTTGTCTTGCTTGTACGCCGATCACCCGGTGTAGTTGGTGCGGTGGCACAGGCCAAGAACGTCGCAGCATCAGCGGTGCGCAGTGATGCGAGACACATAGCGGCAGCAACCGCAAACGCGCGAGAGATGAGTGAGACCATTGTGGCTTTTTACTTGTTTAGCTGGCTTGATTGAGATGACGTTGAGGGAAGACCGTAGATTCAAGAATGAAATATTTGACACACAGACCAAAGCAGTGTATGTAGGAGAACAGAGCGGACTGAATGCATTTGGTTTGTGTGTATGCGCGCGCAGAGCAACTGCATTTCCTCGCACTGTTACTGTACCAGCGTGGCTTCAATATTTATGCCTTTTTACTTCTAACAATAAGATTAAGAGCAGGTGTCTTTGCGCATAGAAGTGTGGCTATGTACTACAAATTAAATAATCACTGATAGACAAATCCTTGGATCCTCATCTCGCTCATCTCGACTTTGCATTCAACACTATCACAGAATTTTGCACTCGAAGTTGATGGATGGGATGGGTAAATGAGCAAAACTGGGAAAGCGTTGGTGGATCTGAGTGCACAAAAGAGAATAAATGCTGGGCAAGGTAGATGGGAGTACAGCGTCATTGTGTGAAGCGATGTTCGGGACAGCATACTATTTTTTAGTACCTCGTAAGCATCATCAACTTGACCAGATTCCGAAAGATTCGATTTGGTAATTCCTTGTTACAGATACATTCCTCCTCAATTATCAGTCTGGTGATCCAACAGTGGTGATCACATAAACAACTCTTCGTAATTGGTGATGTGCCACAGTTTCCTTGAAGAGACTAACCATAAATGTAATCATAAGAATTCGAGGAAAAAAATGAGAAACACATCAATGGTAAGCATTGCATTGTCGATGATAACCCATCACGGAAAAGATACCGATCCTCTGACGACTCATTGATTTCTCCGACAACTCTCGTGTGTATTGAACTTGTCGTCATGCACGCATTCATGCGAAACGTGAGAATCCAACTTACACTTCCAGATTAAAACTAATCTATCAGTCTAGACCTAGATCGCCGCTGTTTCTATGGTGGAGTTATCATAGCTGTGTCAGTGAGAAGTCCCACTCGTTGCGACTCAGATTTATTTGAAGATTCGGGCGTGCCGGCAAATCCCAATAATGCAACGTCATCACTAACAGTAAAGATCAAACGTTTTATCCACCATTTGTTTTTAAAATGCAAAGAGACCATAGGAAATGAATACACACATACACGTACGAATATCAGCGCTCCTATCCTTTCTGCATAGACTCAAAGGCATTATTTTTCTCGAGTGTAAAGTCTTGCACCTCACTTATTGAGTTTTTTCAGAGGGGAGCGATGCTCAAGCTGACCCGCACGATTTCCTTTGCGAATAAGCTGGCTATCAGAGTATGATGTCTTTAATCAAACAGCTATTTGCTTTTATGGTATTCGTACTTATGACCGTGCGCACCAGTGTCTTAACGATGTGTACAAGCCAAACGCACCCAGTGTGTCTATTCATTATGCCTACTACAGGCTAAATTGTGGCTGCATGCTCAACTAAGATGCACAACGTAGAACGATACTTTTTCATCCTCAATTCATGAGAAAGAGCGGTCGACACTCTCAAACGTTAACTTTATCGCTGCATGGGATCAATGTAGATCCAGGTAGGATTATAAACTGTTCATCTTGAAACGACCTGACGCTGCTCACCCGTTGTGAGTTTGATGAATCAAATAAGTTGACGACGGCATCTGCAATTCACTCCCTTACACACATCCTCAAGCATACTCTCTCGTGCAGTGGCGTCGTCGTCTTTGTGAACGTCGACAAGAGGTTAGTCTCATCTACTCAGATTGCACCGCTGCTTTGTTGTCTGGCGATGACCAGGTAAGTGTCACCGAAACGAGATCTCAGTAGTCGATTCTTAAAATGGAGCCATTCCCTCCAGTCATTTCTGTTTACTAATCCACTGGCTCAGCTTTGCAACTAAGTCACGCCATCAATAATCGCCCAAATCTCTGGCAAACATCAAGAATGGGCGAATTGCTGACGTTGCCCCCATCGAATCCCCTGGTGCAATACGAGATGAGTGATTGCACTTCTCGTGATCAAACAAAAATAGTATTGAAGTATTAACCAGACGCGTGCCTAGCCCAGCTAATCATCAAATATTAGAGGTGCATTGGCCGGTTTCTGGTCAAATATCCCTCACATATGATGCCCTTACATCCATTATGTGTGGAAGGATATGCAAGCGGCGAGGCAAAGGTGCTGACTTTTACGTAATCATTTTATCCAGCTGCATCCTGCTCTCACGGCCGAAGCAGATCACGCAATTTTGGATTGATTATTCAACTCATTTTTCCTTTTATCCACCGAAGAACATCAAAAATGACCAAGATTGCTATCGTCTACTACTCCATGTACGGCCACATCGTCAAGATGGTCGACGCCATCGCTGAAGGTGTGCGTGCCGTACAGGGCGCTAATGTTGAGATCTACCAGGTGCAGGAAACGCTCTCAGAGGAGCTGCTCAAACAAAGTTACGCTGCACCCAAGCAGGACCATCCGATCGCTACGCCTCAGACGCTCAAGGAAGCGGACGGCATATTGTTTGGTCTTCCAACGCGATTTGGCATGCTGCCTTCGCAGGTCAAGGGTTTGTTCGACTCCTGTGGTGGGCTCTGGGCCACTGGTGGCTTGACTGGCAAGCCCGTTGGGTTCTTCTTCAGCTCGGGCAGCCTCGGTGGTGGTCAGGAGACGACCGTCATGTCTACGACGCCTTTCATCGCGCATCATGGTATGGTGTTTGTACCTTTAGGTAACCGCACCCCATTGTTGGGTAACATCAAAGAAGTGCACGGCGGTAGTGCATGGGGTGCCGGCACCATCGCTGGAGGAGATGGCGCACGTCAGCCAAGCGAATTGGAATTGTCGATTGCAAAGGTGCAGGGCGAATCGTTTGCCGTGATCGCCAAGAAACTCGCAGCGTAGAAAGATCCGAAGTCTGTTTGTGTGGATAACCAGCATTTTTACTTGTAGGATAGTACATAATGAGCGAAACCGTAGATGTATGGCTATTATAGTGTATCCTCAATTGCTAATGACAAAAATTTCATACACCTCAACATCGAGAGATACTAAAGTACGAGTAACTCAGGAAGGATTTCCTCTCTTTTCTTTGGGTCGACTTGACTAACAAAAGCTACTCAAGATCAGATAACCACGGAATAGACATCTATAACACATGGACTCGATGAATAAGTGTTCATTCTCGAGAAAGATGTCTCTAGCAGCATTGACATCTCTGTCAAGGACAAAGTTGCAGTGAAGACAATCTAAGACTTTCTGGTATCAAACATCTTCTTGAGAACTTACTTCTCTTCCTTCGTTGGTCTTGCGCCTTCATGTCATCATTCTTGTCTTGATGGACTTGTTGGTCAGTGTGAACTACGACTTGGATGCTACACTCTTTACGCATTTGCGTGAGAAATCCATACCCAAATCGGTCTTGGACAGTAGCCACAATCCTCGAGATCTACTCGCTACGTGCTATCACCATCAATCTGGACGATCTTGTCTTGTCGGTTGCATGGAGAGAATGTGTTATGCGGTCAGTTCGATGGGCTTGTTGAAGTGGTTGATGTCTTCTATACACTAATATGTGTAAGAATGAAGAGAAAATAATTACTAGAAGGAGCTAAATAGGACCAAAAAGTTCTTAATCAGCCTTTCCCAAAAATACGCATTTTTTATGGATTGATCGAAAATAACGCTGGTAGTGCAAGTTTCGACCAAATCAAAGCGATACTTTTTGACATGGCGAGTGACCAAGTTGGTGCGGTGACAACAGTTAATGCGGACAGCACTAGAGATGACGAAGAGGCAGCGCTGAGTACTGCCGAAGACGCATTGAGCTTGCTAGATGACATTGAAGGATTCCCATCGCTGCTAGTGCTAGACGATGAACACGACGATGAGCAACGACAACATACCCTGGAGTTGTTGGGGGCGAGAAACAGCATGATAGAGAGTGATTTGCTGCAGGAATCACTTGTATCGAATGGCGACGATGGTATCTTTACAAGTAGTTTTGAGATATCTGAAGCACAGACAAGCAGTGACGGTAAACGTCAGGACGTTGACAGCCATTCAGGTACTGCAACGACCACAGCTAAGAATGTGGCGGAAGGTCAGACGATACTCAAGAAGCAAACGAATTTAAGTCGCAATCGGATTAAGAACGAGCTGGTATACTTGCGCAAACAAGTCGAGAAGCTTGAGCGTGAACTGGACCAATTGAAGCATCAATTTCCGACTTCTACACCCTCATCGTCATCATCTGAGTCTGCGTCGATGTTGGAGACAGTAACATTTGCAGTACCATCGTTGTGGGAGCGAGTAGCCAAACATCAGATGGATGAGAAACTGAGAGCACAAGCAGAAAACATGAAGCTACGTGGATTGCTCGAAAAACAGCTCAAAATCGCACGATCGCTCGAGAAGTTACTACGGAAACGTCCAGATCCAGCGGTACTAGTCTATGCATTGAAGTGTCTTGGCTTTTGTAATGAGACTGACGTGTTTTTTGTATAGTTTATGGATGCACGAGGACACATTTCGACCACATGTAAGCGAGTGCGTCTGACAAAAAGTGATGAAGCAAGCGTTTATGATATGCTAACAGCTCGGTTAGCGGATCTTTATTCTCAAGTGGACACTGTATTTCAAGAAACAGGCTTGGCATCAAATAAAACCGAGCAGTCCGACGCACAAATCAAGATGAACGAAGCAGACTCGACATTTGTGATTGAACTTCTGGGTGCCAAGATCTTCCCATTCGGTCTCCAACAGACAAGTGAAGCTGTATGGAAATTTTTAACCTCTACACATACCGCACTCAGCAACGGATTCTATTCTGTATGGTCATCATCAAGCAGCTTGACGTTGGAAAACATGGGGATACTGACGCATTGTGTTGTATTGATTTGTTTTTAGGTAACTGATAGTACGAAAGACACGCTATCGTCACAGTCTGTTTTAACCCTTCGATTGCTTCGCTCGGATGCTATCGTTCGGATCCACATAGTGATGCGGCGATTCACTGAGGCCAGTCGTGTGGTGGTGATTTGGGCGACGCTGGGTGAAACCGAAGGCCCACTATTGCGTGGCAAGCAGCGGATTCACTTGACTGATTCGGGATGGGGAGTGATTGAAGAGGTACCGGTGCCTATGAACCATAACGGATCGGCCACAATCATCCAGTCATGCGTACGATTGACTCCAGAGCTAATATCATCTTCAGATCAGCAGCAGACTCACATCGGCTTGCTGACGGATCTCATCATTGGATCCGTTCACCAGAACATGAAAATCCTGCACCAGGCTGTTGAAAACATCATGGTGGTAGATCATATGACAAATAGAAAAGCAGTCGCTGATGACTCTACGTAAAGTTTATTGCGTCCCACTAGCCTAATATCTATGAGAAGCTCTCACATTGTCGTGACTACATCGCAGCGAGTTGTTGCATCCATCACGCATATGTTATAGTACACAACAGCATTTGTTTTAATACCACAAATCACACTACATGTCATTACAAAGACACGGTGCTTGCTGACTTCAATTCATCCGTCATCAACATGTTTTCCACCATTTGGTGCATGGTTTGCAAGTTCTTCGTATAGGATCCAATAATCAGATCTGTGATCACTCCCGCCTGTGCCTGCTGCTCCGACGAATCATCCGTCTCAGGCATCGATCGTATACAGGATTGTATAATCGACGATTGGACATTGGATTCCGTAGCCTGAGTTGCTTCTATTTGTTGAATGATGCACCACCCCATTTCTCTGAGATTGATCCGCTGTGTTGTTCCTAATAATGACCCTTCTGTGTCACCATAACTCGCCCATGTGAACATTACACAATGGGCTTCAATGTATCGCTTGAAAAGCAAGTGAACACGAACTAATGCTTCTGATCGACGTAGTCGTACAGTCATAGCCACCTCCGCGAAAGTTGTATCCTCTGTGCACTCTAGCGCCTGTGCATCAAGGAACTCAATGAAATGGGGCCATTTGAACGGGGAAGTGCAAACTCCAGGATGGAATCAATCGACTTACTCTGTAAACCCCATTGTGGTATTTCATTTTGGGCATCTTGATGAATTCCCAAACAGCATTGCTGGTTTTCTCGACATTAAATGGAACAATCATTGAATCAAGTAGTTCCATGTAGATGTTACCGGATTGGGACATCCTCACAAAAGTTTCTCGTTTTTCGGTCTGATTGGTTGCAAAGCCAGTGTCGGCCCATACCATGTCAAATTGGCTGTAGAGACGCGGTTGTTCTCTCTCAAGCAGTTCAAAGATACTTGCTTCCTTGACATCCCCATGCCGAAAACGCTTCTTCTCATTGAATAATCCCGCATCGTCAAGGTGCTGTGCCACAGTCAAACAAAGAAAGTGAGTAAATCATTCAATAGCCGGTGTAAGTTGTTTGTTTATCGTTACTGTTGGGCGCTTGCGCAAGAGCTTCTCAAGACTGCGGGCAATCTTCAGCTGCCCCTCCAGCATTTCACGTAACTTCAGATTTTCAACCTCTGCTTTCTGTTTCTCGTCCAACTGATGTTTGGCAATGCGTTCCCATAATAAAATAGATTTTTGCTTTTGTGGTGTCATATGTGGAACGATGATTGCTGGAGCAGCAAAATCAAAGTCGCTACTATCGTTATTAGCGCCATAAGCATCTGATATTGGTGGTGTTGATACATTAGACGAGGTGGTACTATCAGGTGATGAAGTACTTGATCCGTGCGGGTGCTTCAGATGGTACAATTGATCCTCCAGTTCAACCACCTGTGTCCGCAAATATTCCAATTCATCCTTGAGTCGTTTTCGCCCTAAGTTTTGTTTTGTCGCTGGTTGTGTAGCTGTACCATCTCCATCTTTGCTTGAGTCGAATGGTTTATTCGCTATATCGTTCGTCTCGGAATTCCCATCAGCAGAAATGACCGGTTCATTGACAGCACTCACCGCCAATCCATAATAGTTGCCTTTTTGTTTTCCCTGCGACATATTCTCACGAATGGGTGTGTCCGATACTGCCATGTTGTGCAGCATATTCCCCATGTCACCTTCAATTGCAAGATCATCCAGCACATCCAGTGGATTTTCGGCAACATGAATACCAGTGCCCCCTCCTGCCTCATCACATAGCAATGGCAACCCGTCAAACTCATCCAGGAGCGCCAATGCCTCATCCACATCATCAATCAGTACTGCATCTATATCAACGCGTCGAGCAGCAGCGACTTGTGCATCCATTCCATCATCGTCACTTTGCTTCATTTTCCGAACTTTTATCCACCCCCAAACATGACGATTTGGACCACATCAAGAGCTATTTACGATTACATTCCGTCATCCATAAATAATAGCCACACTATTTATATGTATCCAAATATCCGAAAAATACCGCGGCATCCCCATAAAGAAGGGCAGTCGATGCGTTCCTTACTTCGTCCTTTTCAATGACGCTCCAACTCTAGCACTCCACGTTTGCGCTTCTTCGTTTCATACATCATAGTTTCTCTTTTTCGTCTTAATGCCCACTTTCTTCATTTGGTCATTTTCAAGGATATGCTGATTCACGCAAGATATCTGCCATCAAAATATTCTCCGCTCCTTGATGCAGTATCTGTAAGTTTTGCGTGTAGGATCCAATGATCAGATCGGTGAGTACGCCCGCCTGTGCCTGTTGTTCAGACGACTGATCCACCTCAGGTGTCGTGCGAATGACAGTCTGAACAATTGTTGATTTTCCACCAACACTTTCGAAAGCTGAGCAAGGTATTTCTTCTAGGACTGTCCATGCTATGTCTCTCACATCAATTCGTTCCGATGCCCCAATCAGTGAACCCTCTATGACGCCCAACGCTGTCCATACAAACACTATGCGATGGGCCTCCTGATACCGTTTAATAAACATGTGAATCCGATTACTTGCTTCTGCGCGCCGAAGCCGCAAGGTCACGGAAAATTGCGATGTAACTGTGTCCTCTGTATTATGGATCGCCTGGACATGGTCATCAATAGGTAAGCATCATGGTCTTAACGTTTTTCACGCATTTACAGACAGCACGGAACATGTTTTCACTCACCGAATAATATCCATGGGTTATCTTTAGCTGTCTCATCTTCGACAGTGCCCACATAGCTTTGCTTGTACGTTCCAAGTCAAAGGGAACCACTTTTGCATCGACAAGCTCCACATAAATGTCACCTGACTCGTTCATTTTGACCTGGGCTCCAGAACGCTCCATTTTACTAGCAGCGAGCCCGGTTTCCGACAGAACGGTATCCACCTGCCTGTATACATCGTCTGTCTGCGCGACCAGCATAGCATAGATACTTTCTTCGTTCAAACGAGCCTGTCGGTCACGTTTCTTCAGGGTATTAACTCCCAAGCTGTCCAGCGACTATGATCGAAAAATATCAGTCAGAATATTTGGTACATCAATAAGAGCCAATTGATGCAACGACAGTAAAAGCTCAGTGTTCATGAACGTACCATTATCGCTGATCGTCTGCACAGTAGCTTCTCCAATCTGCGCGCGATCTTAAGTTGCCCTTCCAGTAGTTCACGAAGCTTGATGTTCTCTACCTTTGCTTTCTGCTTCTCTTCCATCTGATTCTTAGCAATCCGCTCCCATTTCGAAGACAGTGGCGTCAATGCTTCCTTTTCTTTATGCCCACACGCGACACTTGGACGAGTTTTGCTATCAGTTACGCTTGATTGTGGTGGAGATGATGCCAAAGCTTCGCTATTAGAAGTACTGTTGTTATGACTATGCGGATGTTGAAGTTGATGCAATTCTTTCTCCAATTCTGCCACCTGTGCACGCAAATACGTTAATTCATCCTTCAGTTTGCGATGCCGTTTCGGTTGCTGTCTCTCGTCTTCATTTGGGGTGCCTGTCGATTCAAATTCGGACGATTCCTGGGTGCTCAATGGAGCGTCTGTCTCCTCGTTCGTTACTGTTCCACCATTGCAGTCCACGTTTGATGCACATGTGCTTATGTTTGCGTCACTGGGATCTTTTTCTGGAACATTCGAGCTTGGTTCGTGCGTGCGATACCCACTCTGAGTGATAACACGGGTACTGGAGGTTTCTAAAGAAGTATCGAAGAGTTGCATTTCCTGTAGTATGTCTGTCATCCCCAAGTCTGCACATGGATGTGAATCATCATCATCATCATCATCATCATTCACCAACACCAAAGGGACTTCATCAATGCCATCCAGCATCGCCAGCGCTTCATCCATACTCAAGTGAATCGCTGTCTCGTCCGGTGTGCTACTGCTGCTGCCATTGCGAATGCATGCCTGTTCGTGTTGGTTGCTAGACATGGCACTGATCATGCTCATTCCAAATAGACACCCATAGTAAAATCACAAATCGTATTACCTCTATTAGTGTTTATGTGATTCACTAATTTGCACCAGATCTGTATGCGTTCACTCATTTGGGTCGGATTGCACCTGCAATCCAATCGCATATATAACTCGTGCTTGCTCTCACAGAAGGATAGTCAAAGACCAACATAGTTTCTTGCCCGCTATTTGATATTTTATGTCGTGGTTGAAGTAGTTGTGAGTTGCGAGTTGCTCATCAAAATGTTTTCCACGATTTGATGCAGCGTTCCTAAATTTTGCTTGTAGGACCCAATGATCAGATCCGTCAGTAGCCCTACCTGCTTCTGCTTCTCTGATGATTCCTCGAGGTTTGGTGTCATACGCACTAAGGTCTGCATGATTGTGGACTTGTCATAAGTCGTCGTAGATGTAGTGACTATTGGTAACTCTTCAATGACAGTCCAGCCAGATTCTCGTATGTCGATTCGTTCGGTATTGCCTAGCAATGTACCTTCCGTTTCGCTGAACGTTGCCCACACTAACACGACGCGATGAGCTTCAATATATCGCTTGATTACCATATAAATCCGGCAAAGCGCCTCAGATCGACGTAACCGCATTGCCACGGTAAACTGCGAGTTGATCATATCGTCAGTGCTGGCAATAGCCTAAAGAAAGTGCCATGCAGCGAGTTATGAATGCTGCAGCCATGCCACATCGTATGTACTATGTATGGACGTCATACTTACTCCATAGTATCCGTTATTTAGTTTGATATGCGTCATACTCACGAACGTCCACACGGCATCGCTGGTTCGTGCGAGGCTAAAGGGAACGATCCGGGCGTCCACAAACTGCATGTAAATTTCGCCTAACTCGTTCATCTTGACGATCGCTTCATGTTGCTCAGTCTTGTCGATATCAAGACCGACCTCTTTCCAAATAATTTCAAATTGTGCGTATAGATCATCGAGCTGATTCGTGAGCATTTCGAAAATCGATTCTTCTTTTAAATGACCATGTCGGAACCGTTTCTTGTGGCTGCGCAAGGGAGCCTCATCAACAGACTATGAATGTGGGTAAGTAAACACGAAGCAAGCATTGGAGGAGCTCGTGTCAATGACAAGAAAGCATTTGTCTCACACATGCTTACCTCTATCGTTGGTCGCTTGCGAAGCAGTTTCTCCAAAGCACGAATAATCTTCAATTGACCCTCTAGTGATTCCTTCAGTTTAACATTTTCAACCTCCACCTTCTGCTTCTCCTCCATTTGATGTTTGGCGATCCTCTCCCAGAGAGAAGTAGTACGATGTTCACCATTAAGAGCGATTGCTTTGTTTTCATCATCAGATGCGTTATAGATCAGTGCAGGCGTCAGGATCGAGTCTGTTGAGGACGATGACGACGATATCGCGCTATTGGACGTTTGTGGCTGTTCTACTGTATACTGAAGACGAAAAAACTCCTGCTCTAACTCCACTGCCTGTGCCCGTAAGTACTCCAATTCATGTTTCAGTCGTTGTCGTGCGTAATTTTTCTGTGGTTTTTGTGGTTTCTTTTCTTCTGCTTCTTTAGTTCTTTGTGCCATTATCCTCCCATTGGATTCTATTGTCTCAATAGCGTTTTCAGACTTGGATATGGTATCTACTCCATCATTTTCATCATGTTTGTGCCATTGCTCTGTTGCTGTAAATCCATCCGCACAGTCCAAATGAACATTCCTTGCATTGGACAGCATCGTCACTTCCAGCATTTCCTGCATATCCACTTCAGCTAGCTCATCATCCAGCATTGTACTGATTCCTGGAGCAACATCGCTCGTATGAATTCTATCTGTGTCGTCTGTCTGGTCCAGCAGCATAGGAAACTCATCCATAATGCCACCACCATCATCCAACAACTCGAATGCGTCATCGAGAGTGAGTAGAGCAGTATCAGTGTCAACAACAACATGTTCAGTGACTGGGTCCTGTGTGCCATCCAGCATGCCGTCGAGGTAATGAACAATTGTAGTGCTGTTATGCTCCGTGGCATTTGCCTGCGCCTCCATTTTTTTATGCCGTTCACCACGAAGAGTTATAATCCCAATGCAGATGAACGCCCGATACAATGAAAACAGTTTGGTTCAGTGAGGAATACTGATATCAACAAAACACATGTGGTCATAAACTTTTGCTGTATGCAGTTCATCTGCCTCACAAAAAAATCCATCTGATCTACCACCATTGATGGGTTCACATTTACATTTGGTCATTATTGAATCAAGAACAAGCTCAAGAGAAGATAATGGGTAATTTCATAACGTCGTATGTACACTCGGCCTTGGAGATGATATTAAACTTGTCCGTCACGCGTCGGCGCATCTTGATTCTTGGACTTGACTGCGCTGGAAAGACCACATTGCTCTACCAATTTAAACTCAGTCAGGTAGTGGATACAATTGCCACGGTTGGTTTCAACGTCGAGTCGTTCAAGTACAAGAGCATTACATTCACAGCCTGGGATATCGGTGGGAGCGCTGGTTTACGTCCAATGTGGCGGTATTATTATGAAGACACAGCGGCACTGATCTACGTTGTCGACTCCTGTGATCGAAATCGTATCGAAGAAGCGGGTGAAGAGTTGCATCGAGTGCTGGAAAACGACGAGCTACGTGGTTGCAAAGTGCTTGTCTATGCGAACAAGCAAGATCGTGCCGATTGTATGAGCGTGCTCGAGATATATGAAAAGTTGAGGCTCGACCGCTTGGTGAACCATCCGCATAATGTTGTGAAAATGAGCATAATCACTGGTGACGGCGTGTATGAAGGCATAGAGTGGTTAACCAATGCACTCACGTCAAAAACATAAGAAAACAAAGCTATTAAAATGTAGCGCAGTATAGAGTTTTGTTGTAATGTAAAATTAAATCTCTCGTCAACCTTTTCAATGGTTAACCATTTCGAGGGATGATGGAAAGTAACAGTAGTAATGCATATTCTTACAACAGTATCGAAAACCAACAATCACGAAAGCAAGTGTGTTACGATAAGCCTATAGCTTGTTTGTGACGGCTTTGCTAAGCCATTCCAGGCCTTCGTAGATGCCAACACCAGAGACGGCAACTGTCTGCTCAATGTGGTATGGATTTCGTGTCACATGGTCGAGATTCAGCTTTTCTTTGATCTCGTGGACACTCATACAATCAGGGTGATCCTGTTTATTTGCATACACGAGCAGCTTGCAATTCTGAACCTCCTCGTCTTCAAATACGCGATGGAGCTCCGCCGCAGCTTCATCAATCCGGAAGCGGTCAGCAGCGTCTACGATGTATATGATAGCATCGCTGCCTTGGTAGTAGAATCGCCAGAGCGGACGTAGTTTGCTTTGACCACCGATATCCCAGGCCGTGAACTCGATGTTCTTGTACTGAAAGGTCTCGACGTTAAAGCCAATAGTAGGAATCGTTGTGACGGCCTCACCTAACTTTAGTTTGTAGAGCAGTGTCGTCTTGCCTGCACCATCGAGTCCAAGGATCAGAATCCGCTGTGGGGTCTTCCAATAGTTGGCGAGTGAATCTAACGCTGACTGCACGTATTGTGATAGGAGATTGCCCATTTTCGATTGACTAGTGACTTGTGAGCTTGCAAAAATGGGAAAAGATGTTGGTTTGATACTGCGATTGAGAGAGGCTTTGTTTGTTTGGCGGAAAGTTGCGGAATGCTGTAAGTCCTAGGATCTTCCTGAGTAAAAGGACGTTCAACCAGAAACAAATGTACCCATGTTGCATGGTGTTCCTCCAAAAAGATTCGTGCTGGCATAATATGATTGGTGGATATTTAGGTGGATAATGAGCTGAATGTTTCTGATTGGATAAAATTTGAAGATATCAATCTTTTGAGGCAAAAGGGCACCTCAAAAGATCATGTGAGATACCGAAGTACAAGTGCCTTAGGAAAGACCTCCTGCTCTTTGTTTGGGTCCGACTTGACTAACAAAAGCTAATTAAGACTAGACAACCGTAGAGTAAGCAGCTCCGACACATGGACTTGATCAGTCCGGACGAGTAGGTGTTCATTCTTAAGAAGTATGTTCCTGGCAGCATTGATATCTTTGTCAAGGATGAGCTTGCAGTGAGGACAAAGACTTTCTGGTACTTCATCGTGTGGTTGATTCTTCCATATTTGAGATCAAGTCTTTGTTGTATAGTGTTCCTCATACTCGATCACGTGTCCTCCAATCCTTTTCATCTTGTACTTCAATAGCATCTTGAACTTGTAATAAGACTACGCGAGCATTGAGTTCGAGTGCAGAATATCTATATGAAAACTTGAGTGTGTTTTTGTATGTGTAACTGCAAAGAGTATTTGCTTTTTTTCATTCATAAAGACGACACCAATGAGAACAAGTAAGGCAAGGAGTTAATTCTTTTTTTGTTGCCTGTCTTCCATCTCACTTGTGAATTTGCTACCACCTTACGACATCGATTTTAGGCGAAAAACTTGAGCAAGTATGTATCCTCTGGTAAAGTTAGAGATATTTGATATCCATTCTGAAACCATTAAAGACTATTTAACACCAGGACTATCTCAAGCAGTAGCAGATATAGAACGCGGTTGTATGATCTTGAATCGATTGATGGTCATTTGGAACAAGGAATGGGTGTCATTCCATCATCCCGACATCAAGATTGACAAAGAGCTACGATTGTTTCTTGTCGAGTATTAGCAAAAAATCACGTACTCAATCTTGTACAACAGAAAGCATTGTCATTGACTGCTTTCCCAGATAGTGAAAGTATTGCCAACATTGGTTCCGGTTTCAAGTACAACAAACCAAGACAGTCCAGATTGGTGGAAATGATATGTAGAGAGCAAATCCTGAGGACTGTGGCCACCGTCCAATACCGATTTGGGTATGGACTTTTCGCGCAAATGCGTAACGAGTGTAGCGTTCAAGTCGTGGCTCACACTAACCAACAACTCTATCAAGACAAGAATGAAGATATGGAAGCACAACACCTCCAAAGAGACTTCTTATCTCATGTTAGCGTCTTCATTGTCAGAAAAAATAGAAGGAAGGAACGAGTGCTGAGAACACTCCGATCTCCAAGGATCAAAAAGTGCAAGATGGATAAATCAAGTCCAAACAGCACTCTGAAAATGAGGTTGTATCCAACGAAGAAACAAAAGCAACTTCTGAAAAAGATGTTTAGTACCAGAAAGTCTTGAAGTGTCTTCACGGCAAGTTCGTCCTTGACAGAGATGTCTAGGCTACTAGAAACATCTTTCTCAAGAATGAACAGCTGCCCGACTGGATTTATCGAGTGTAAGTGTTGAAGCTGCCTACTCTGCGATTGTCTAGTCTTAAGTATTTTTTGCTGTTCAAGTCGGACCCAAACAAAGAATAGGAGGTCCTTCCTAGGGTACTTTCGTATCTCATATGGCTCCTGAGGTGTACTAATCGTCATATCGCATAACATATTTGCGATTTGTCTTAGCTGAAGAAATTATCTTGCTCACTAACGTTTTGCTACCACTAAACTGTCGGCTGTGCCCAGTATTTTTTCTACGATGCTCATCATCATGCTCATGTTGCGATGATACGTGCCGACCACCAAATTCGTCAATGTACCCACTTCCAGATTGTGTTCTGACTGCTGGCCCAACAATTCGGGCGTGATCTCGGCGTAGACTTGTGCAATAGACTTCGACTCATCTTCGTCATCTGATTTGGACGAGTTCAATGATCGAAGCACGCTCCAGCCCTTTTCATGTAACCGCATGGCAATGGCCCCATCGGTTTCCACGATATGTTCCCATACACCCACAATTCGATTTCCTTCATGATATTGTTGCACGGCGTGATGGATTGTGATCGTTGTCTCAAATTTTGGCATGCGCAGCGTGTCGGTCGCAGTTCCGTAAACATAATGTCCGGAGATATCCAAGGTCTATTTTACACAATAACAATAGAATTACACGCTGATCAGGATGATCTCTATGTGGGGGCCAGAATGRCAACGTACTTTTGYTTTCYCATTGCTGAACCGCAYCRSATCACTCGTYATGAGCTGCCACATGACTTGATTGACCGCCTCTTTTGAAAACGGAAGGATTCGCGACTCTTTTTGTTCAAAGAAGAGACTATTTCCATTGTTCTTGGCTCGAATGCTTTGCTCCATTGCAATGTTRGCGTGAGTACCTAAGCCTGCAGAAAGCATTTTGGCATCGATTTGCTTGTACTGAGTATCAAAATCTTGACCCACCAATCGATGAACCGGGATACTTGAAACGCTAGTGTTTGTTATGTCCAATCGATTGATCGTCATCGCATCGAAATCAATAGACTAAGGTAGCCAATGCGAGCATTAGTCAGAAGCTAAACTCGAGAAACAATACTCAAAATAAATGAACAACTCGTACCTGGACGCGCTGACGTTTGCGATACGCTTTCTCTAAGCTCTTGGCGACATTTAGTTGGCCCTCCACCAGTGTTCGCAGCTTCAGATTCTCTAGCGCTGCTTTCTTGATTTCRTCTTTTTGATATATTGCGATTTGTTCCCATAGTGAAGCGGTTGATAATGCTTTCTCAGTTGATGATAACATTGTAGATTCTTTCGCCAAGCCATCCKTAACCTTTGSATTCYCAGTCTCTAAGAGTAACATTSTYGGAAGMGGCAGGARATTATTGGCAATCGCCACACCTAACGCCTTCGCTGATGTCACCACTTCTTCTTTCTTCAGTTCCTCTAATTCTTGTTCTAAATCCTGCACTTTTACACGTAAATAATCCAATTCGTCTTTTTGTCGCTTCCTTGGGCGGGGTATCGATGGGTCACGTTTCGGTCGACCAACTTTTCTCACGGCCTTTTGTTTCTTCTCCATTGTTTTCTCCTCATTAGTAGTAGATGCCGTTTTCGGCACTTCCATAGCTACTAATGGTGTTGAGTCTAGCACTGCGTCCTGCGTGGTTGTTGTCATGGATGCTATCTCGAATGGAGCTAGTGAATTGTCTGTCCGACCTTCGTCAAGATGTAATGCATGCAGAATCGCATCCATCTCCATTTCATTAAACACTGGAACATTGTCTCCACCTGCTTCAGTTTCTTCGGTCATTGGAACGCCGAATGATTGCATTACTCGTTCATTCGCGACTTCTTCTAGAGCTGATACGTTTGCTGATGGAAAGGAAGATTCAAGACCAGAAACAGTCTGCAGTAATTCCATCTTTTCCAATTCTTCACCAAAATAATCGTCATCCAACACAGAGACTGCGTCTAAAACCAACGCATGGTCCTGCAATGAGAGCTCTGARAGGTCTCCATTCGCGGGAGAAGTACATAAACGCGACGTCAAAGGTGAAGAAGATATACTAGAGTTGTTGTTGGTACTGTGATCGGTATTTGTGGTCTGTGTCTGCGAGCGTAATGGGATCATGATCACGCGGCCATCGATTGCCTTTGCGCTCGGATGATGTGTCTGCCTAGAACTTTTCCCATACCAGTACATTACATTCATTCCGTAAGCTGTAATATTTGATAACTATAAGTCTATTATAGAAATTAATGGTATGTTGCAATGTTGTGAAGCAAGGATGTGGCTTCGAATGATTTGCGCATTGAATGACATATCAAGAAAAGCTAAGGATGACTAACCTGTGTATAGCCTTTATTTAAATGCGCTGCTTAGCAAGCAACTACTATGTGTTATTTGTAGTTGAATGGTTACTTCATTCCTTGATAGCACATCACTGACTGAGGAACGAAGGCACTCGCTTTTACAAACGCCAATGGATTCGCAATTAAACTACTTGTGTCTGTCTCCATTTCTCCTATTGGTAGGATACACTGTACTTTTCCACAAAACAAACACCGAGAAAGTTTATGGTGGGATCCACATTGCGTCTATTCAGCCGAGTGTATGATGAGACTCATTTTTCACCACCGTCCACTTTCCTTGGTATCTGGATGCAATCGATGAAAAAGCATGCTACTTGTCTGCCAAGAAAGCCAACAACCAGAGCTCCTTTCACCACCAGCAAACGATACATCATTTGTACAAAATTGATGACGCAACTGTTATTCACCAATCGCACATGATCGATATCATGTTTTCTATCCAATCGGGTGCATCTCATTGCTTTCAGGCTGATAGCGTCACTCACACGCACTGATATCATCTTTTGCAGGCCGATAACCCAAATAGTCGCAGCGGTAGTGTGGAGAACATTGCTCATTGTGGCCAGATTCGGCGCCTCCACCATCTCCCACCCAACGCACCCCACACTTCCAACTTTTTCTTCTGCTTCGGATCGTCCGTCGTTGCAATTCTTCTGGACTGGGAAAAGAAAGAAAAAATGGACTGGAATAATATAAACGCGGAGGAGTACTTGTCACCTGTAGCAACTACAATGCTCGACGCGTCGACTTGGTTCACTGGAGTGGATGAAGAATCCAAGGCTAAGTGGAACATGGGTCTTGAAATGCCAAAAGACGAAGAATCCTTGTCTTCAAATCTCTCCGAGGAAATGCTAACAGAAGAATCAGGCACTGAAGCTAGCATCAAAGACGAAGAAGGAGCTCATGTCAATCCTGAAATCCATCCGAATAGTCCATTGCGTGAGCAAATGGCTACCATGGATATTAATGAACTGAAAAAAGCCAAGAAGAAAGCTGTCAGAGCAAAAAAACAGCAGACGCGCGCATTGGATGAGCAGGGGATGACAYCACAGGAGATTCGACGGAAACGCAACCGTGAAGCCATGCAGCGTGCACGGAGACGACAGCGTGATGAGGTGGAATACATGAAGACAACGCTGCAGCAACTGGAGCAGCATTACCAGAAACTGAGCCAAGCGGCTGCAACACGAAGAAGGGATCACGATAGTTCTGTGAACGAGGAAACAAGGGATGGTCACGACCTATTGGGTTTGGAAGCAGAATATTACAGCTTGGCGGATTTGTCGCACACCTTACAAGAAGAGAAATTCGAACTCGAGCAAATGTTGACGATCAAAGAGAAGCAACACACACGCCTGCAACAAGTTCTAACTGATCATGAATTTTTGCTTGGGCTTGAGCATCCCTTATCAATAACAGAGCAGCTGATTCATTCCGACTTTAAATACGTCCCACTGAGCAATATCGATGCCAACGAACACATGAAGCGATGCTATCGAGAAATGCGACTAGTGGAAGCAACAGCTCAACCATTGTCTGCGTATGACGGTAGTGAGCAGCAGCACATCAAAGAAGGAAATCAGGAACACGCATTACCATCCATGCCAATGTTGTCACCACCAAATACGTTTGGTTGGCGGATTTCTTGCAAGATCACGATCGCGAATGACTATTTTGTCTGCTTTGCCAAGTTTTTCCGTGGGGTGAAGCCTAAGGATGTGATGCACAAGTCATGGCTGAACTATCCCCGCGTCGCCAAGCTGATGTTACCACATCATCTTGTACGGTGTGAAATCCTGCAAGTGATAAATGACAGTGCGTTCATTGCAGGGATAGATGTGAAGCACCCAGTTGAAGAAAATAAAATCATGCGTGGAATCCATCTACGGTTTCGTCTTCAGATTAAGAAGGGTTTTGCCATCGGTCGATCGCCGATCAATCCATTAGTATCCGAGCTTCAGGGCCCTGAGAATGAAGACCAAAAGCGTTATCGTGTCGAGTACGTAGAGTCTTCATCCTGGGTGGAATTTATTCATGATAACAATCCAGAAACTGGAGAGCCAGGGTGTCTGATCAAGTTCCATGCACGTAGTAAGTACAACACCCAGCAGACGATGTTTTTACGGCTTGTGAACTCACTCAAGGAGACGTTGATGTGGGAAAATTTCATCTTGGCTGCTCCGTTCAACTTGCTACCCTCTTCATAACAATAAAATTGCGTCTGCTGAATAAAATGTGCGAAGATAAATTAGAGTAAAGTATCTTGTGATCTCCATTTGACTGTGAATCTTGGAGCGATGTGCGGTCACCAAGGCCAATTAATTAATCAGCCTTAGAAGATCATATGAGATACGAAAGTACGAGTATCTCAGGGAATATCTCCTCTTTTTCTTTGGGTTCGACTTGAACAACAAAAATTAACTAAGACAAGACAGCCACGGAATAGGCAGCTCTGATACATAGACTCCATGAATAAGTATTCATTCTTGAGAAAGATGTTTCTAGCAGTGTTGACATCTCTCTATCAAAGACGAACTTGTAGTGAAGACACTCCAAGACCTTCTGGTGTTTCATCTCATGGTTGATTCTCCCATAGTGAGAACAAGTCTTTGCTGTATAGTGTTCCTTATACTTGTATGTGTGATGTTTGTTTTTCTTTTGCACCGATACTACCACTCCACGCTTTCTGGACAATCGCTTTGACATAGTCGTCAGTTGGATGTCCTCGAATATGTACTGTCATTGCTTCGTATCCGTCCTTGAAAAGAAGGATAGTAGAGAAAGGAGTTCATTGTAGAGAATTGGAAACAAGTTTCTATCGATGTGGATTGATTTGGTTTCAAAAATCAGGTCAAAGTATATCGTAGAGATAGGAGAAATGGGGATAGAGGATTGAGTGTTGAAACAATTGGCAAATGATGGGTATTGATCGTGATCTCTTTCGCGTTCACTTTATTTATTTTTGTCCAGTAAAAATCGGATACTTTGATATTACAGCCAATCCAATTGTGCGTCGGTTGAACAGTTCGCCAATAAACCTAACCGCACGATCAAATCGCGCTTGCAGCAGGCTACATACACACACCAAGACCCATCATAGACGAAGTGACTTCGTGAGCAATATTTTTGCTCTGAATGCTCGTTGGCTGTGTGCTTTTGTGAGTGATTCACCCACCCACGCTTTCTTTTTTTCCACGCTTTTGCGCTACTACTATTTTTCCTGCCTCTAATTGCCTATGGATGATGCCACCTCCTCCTTCCAGCCCACCGGTATGATACGTTCCATCCCAGACGCGTCGACCTGGGTGATTGGCTTCAATAACGATGATGAAGATGACTTTGTACCTTTCGAAGCAACCTTTCAAATCAACCATAGCTCTACGTTCTCCCAAAGCTCCAGTCCATCCGATCACCAATCCACAACAAACTTGACCTCGGACTTGATCAAGGAAACAAAATTGGAGGTCATGGGGGCTGATGAGAGAAAAAATGCGATGAAGCGAGCTGCCAAACTCAAGAAGCAGGAGGAGCGCGCGTTGATGGAGAAAGGCCTAACGCCACTTGAGATTCGGCGGAAACGGAACCGAGAGGCAATGCAGCGCGCGCGGCATCGTCAGCGAAACGAAATCGACCAAATGAAGGCAACGCTGCAACAGTTGGAGAAGCACTATGAGCAACTCAATCAAGAGGCCAATGCCCGACGACGGAGCGGCGAGATGATGATGCACGATAACGCTACCGCGCAACATCGACTAGCGTTAAAAGAAGAGTATTCAAGTCTCGCAGAACTTTCACATGATTTGCTACAAGAAAAATTCTACTTGGAGCAATTGTTGACCACAAATTCTAGGCACCATGCGAGAATGCAGCAGCTTGTAACCGATCACATGCAACATATCGATCTGCAATCTACATCCACTCAACCTTCGACGACAGATGAGTCTGCATTGTCTGAATTTGAATTTCAACCACTTACAGAAGCGGACGCCAGCGAACGCATTAAGCGCTGCTACCGAGAGATGCGACTGCTGGAAGAGACGGCACAGCCACTTTCTGCGTGTGTAGCTGATGAATCTGAGTATCTAAATAGCGAACCAAGCGTATCATGCGCAGGAGCATCAGCAAAAGGCACCAATCCGTTACCAGCATCTGCCACCTTCGGATGGGGAATTTCGTGTAAAATCACGATTGCCAACGATTTCTTTGTCGTCTTTGTCAAATACTTTCGAGGCATATGTGCGCAGGAGGTGATGAACAAATCCTGGACTAACTACGAAGCCTCACTTAAGCACATGCTACCGCATCAACTCGTGCGCTGTCAAATTCTGCAGGTAATCAATGACAGCACGTTGATCGCAGGATTCGATATCAAACACCCCGTTCACTCGGACAAAGTCTTGCGTGGCATCCACTTACGGTTTCGCTTAAAGACTGAAAAAGGATTCGCCATTGGCCGCTATTCAATCAATCCGACCTCTCCAAAGCGCCAAGGTCTTTCCGAACAACACGCAAGTGTGGAATACATGGACACATCGTCATGGATTGAGTTTATCAGTGTGAACGATGCAGAAACGGCCGAACCAGGCTGCCTTGTCATGTTTCACCACCGCTCCGAATATGACACGCATGAAACAATGTACTTGCGGCTGGTCAACACGCTTTTAGCCACACTCTTGTGGGAAGATTTCGTCATACTGTCGCCGTTTAAGCTCGTGCCGCCTTCATGATTAAGTGGCTATTTGTAAATACTCCCTATCATTCCTCTTAACCTTTATTCCCCACGTGGAGAATAAAGGCTACACTCATCTGTTTCCAGAATCATAGCAATGAGGCCGTTTATCACCTCAGTTTTTGATTTCGAGTACCAATTCATTCTTTTTCCTCGTGAACGCCTCGAGTCTCTTCTTTTTCTTCACTTGGTCGATGAATAGTCTCAAAATATTTATTGCGGCGTTGATGTCACGATCTCACAATGTGCGATGGTATTCACTATTTTTGCAGTGTTGCACACCATAAAGACCGTCACTGACAACTTTTCTGTCAAGGACGAACCCCTTCATCTTCTTGTGACAAGCACAACACAGCTTGTTCATCCTGAACTCGTTAACATCAACAACACGACACCTGGAACCAATTTTCTTCTCTAGGGTCGTTGTGAAAACGGCAATGTTGCCTTTAGCTGAGCTTGTGAAACTTGCATCTCCATACGCGATAACGGTTCGTTTATTACCATCTATAAGGTTCTTGACTACCTTCTCGTACGTCTGTTGWCGACGGAYGTAGGTCGACCATCGTAGCCTCTTCATCCTCCTTGATGAATACACGTCAAGAAGACGATCCAAATACACGAGACAAAATCTCATCCGTTCCAAAT
>BCKE01000006.1:419876-458549 GCA_001600495.1 Pilasporangium apinafurcum
CAATCTGGACGATCTTGTCTTGTCGGTTGCATGGAGAGAATGTGTTATGCGGTCAGTTCGATGGGCTTGTTGAAGTGGTTGATGTCTTCTATACACTAATATGTGTAAGAATGAAAATTTAACCTTTATTCCCCACTTGTACAACACGTTGTACAAATGATGTGGGGAATAAAGATTCAAACTAAGATTGCCTTGAGAGTAGACTTTAGGATTCACTGGATGGAGAGACTCCTTGGTGGCTCTTGCTGCGTGCACAATCATCTTGAAAGGCCATGTTGACGATCAATCGCGTTTCCAGAAAAATTAAATTATACACCTTGGGTGAGGAAAAAAGGTTAAGATATATGGAATTAGAAAAATCAAGTATACACCACAAGGTACTTCTCAGGAGTTTGAGAGTTTTTCATTTCGGTGGCATCTCTTGAATGAATCGTTTCCAGCTTCTCAATAGCGAAGCGTATTGAATTGAAGTGTTTATCATCTCATGTCCTAGCAGCCATTCATTGAGTGTTGCTTCAACACCATTCGCCAAAACAGAAAGAACTGCAGCTTTGAGAAACAGCATAACCAAAGGCATCGAAAAAATCAAACCAAGTACGAGACGTCCTTGTTTTTGAACATTGTGATAAAATGGCATCAACGAGCGACGGTATTGAAGAGAACATCACTAAAAAGCGGAGAGCCCGTCTGGATTTTGCGGAATGGAAAGTTCGACAAAAGCAAAGCGTATACACCACTGTGAAGACTGGGTAGCGAAAGTTTTGCAAAGACAAAAGAATAGCAAAAAAGATTGATGAGGCTGTGCGACTTTGTTCAAAAATAGCATGTGAGGCATCCATGCTGGCATCCGTCCATGGTCTGGGATTATTGGAAGCTGGCGAAGAACTTCCTCCATTGGATAATAACTTTTTTAATCGATGCTCATCTGCAATAGCCAACTTGGTCGGCAACAGAGAGGCCGCCAATCCTGAATTGGAAACCAGTCTAGACCTCTACAGAACCCAATACCCTTCGGATTATGAACTGACAGAACGAAGACCCCACATGGGTCAGATGTTGGTTATGATCGCTCAACAAGCAAGGCAGAATTTCCAAGTCAGCAACCGATTGACATTCTACTCCCGATTGTGTAAGTGGATGCGCCTGCAGATACATCTTCACAGCAGTAACTGTTTTGAAAAGCATCAAGGCAAGATAATCAAGAGCGCTGTTTCACTGCTGATCTGTGCAAGCATCCAAACTCAGCATAGCTTATCTGCCCTGATCCCCGCGTACTCCAGGTTCAAGAAGTAGCCCATCCCTGCTGAGGAGATTGTTTGGATGCAGGAGTTATCGGATAGAGTGAGAAACGAGATCGAATCGCCGCCACTCGACTTGAACAAATCACCGGAACATCACATACCCTTTCTCCGCACAATGTTGAAAGACATACAAGCTCACGTGGATGATGGAATGAAGGGTTGCCGAGTCTGGTCTCTGCTTCCACAGAAACAGTTCAGACCCATTTTCATCAAGATCAACACCACCGTCTTGGAACATCTTGCTAAGGCTTTGGGTGGCCCTGTTGAGCTTTACGCCGACAAAGCTGAGTTATGATGCACGTACTTCAATATAGGTCTTGTGACCAAAGACCAGCGAAAGGAGTTTGAGCACTTCATCTTGATCGATAGTATGTCAGTTAGTGTGACAATCTCCCGTTCAAAGCTTCCCACGAGAGAGAAAAAAGAGATATTTTCTCTTGAAGACCGGATCATCGGTTTAGATCCAGGGAGAAAGAAGATCTTCACTGCTGTTGTCTACAAAGATGAAAGCATGGCTACGCTGCAAAAACCGAAAGGAGAGAACGTSAARCATGAAGTCATCCACTGGTCGAAGGGTCGTTTCTACAGAGAGCGCGGCTACCATAGACAAAAAAGTTGACCAAAGAGTGGATTGATGCCGAGCCTGACATCAAAACCTTCAATGGAAACGTTCCTTCGACAAAAGTTGCGAGTCTTGTCTACTATTTGGAACGGATGAGATTTTGTCTCGTGTATTTGGATCGTCTTCTTGACGTGTATTCATCAAGGAGGATGAAGAGGCTACGATGGTCGACCTACGTCCGTCGTCAACAGACGTACGAGAAGGTAGTCAAGAACCTTATAGATGGTAATAAACGAACCGTTATCGCGTATGGAGATGCAAGTTTCACAAGCTCAGCTAAAGGCAACATTGCCGTTTTCACAACGACCCTAGAGAAGAAAATTGGTTCCAGGTGTCGTGTTGTTGATGTTAACGAGTTCAGGATGAACAAGCTGTGTTGTGCTTGTCACAAGAAGATGAAGGGGTTCGTCCTTGACAGAAAAGTTGTCAGTGACGGTCTTTATGGTGTGCAACACTGCAAAAATAGTGAATACCATCGCACATTGTGAGATCGTGACATCAACGCCGCAATAAATATTTTGAGACTATTCATCGACCAAGTGAAGAAAAAGAAGAGACTCGAGGCGTTCACGAGGAAAAAGAATGAATTGGTACTCGAAATCAAAAACTGAGGTGATAAACGGCCTCATTGCTATGATTCTGGAAACAGATGAGTGTAGCCTTTATTCCTCACGTGTTCTCTACCATGTGTGGTACAGAACACCTGGGGAATAAAAGCTAAGTACATTGTTCAGTGCTTTCTACAGTTGCTCAAAATCTTTCATAATTTATTATGGAGCCTGATCGGCCGACACCCCAAAGTTGATCCGCCGACACCCTTTCCTGCATCACACTAACAAATTATTAAAAAAGTAACGAATTATAAAAAAATGACGAATTATTTATTATTTCATGCTAAAATTATTCTGCGAATCCGAACAATGTGAAACAGCTTCCCAGTCAGCAACAGCTCGGGCCTCAGTTGCTTACAACTCTCGCGTCTTGTGTGTTTTGGCGACTTCCGAAGCATCAGCACCGCTGATCGCAAATGCGGCACTTTCGTCGTGCTCTTTCCACTGTCTCGAATAGTGAAGGATTTCTTCGAACACTACGAATAATTCACCGTTTTTTAATAATTTGTTAGTGTAATGGAAGGGGAGGTGTCGGCGGATCAATTTTGGGGTGTCGGCCGATCAGCCTCCTGAATAAAATAAATTACTGCATAATTTAATATCTGCATGAATGCTCTCCATCATGCCCTTCCGAGGTACTGATTGCGGAGATCACACAGTTCAACGTCAAGTTGGTGGGCTGCGTTGGTCGCATCGATTAACCATCTCTCACCAGAGTAGTCCTTCATTTTTTGACGTGATGCCAAGTTTTGGCGTTTCGTTCTGTATTATTGATGGGAGATACAGTTGCATGAAGTCGCAATATTCTTCAGTTTGGTTTTGCTCATGTCAATCACAGCTAACATGAATAGCAATGGCGCTTATCAAGCGTTCACTGATGCAGATATCCACTTGGGGGAGCAACAGGACGAGCTGTTACAAGAAGCTCTGGCATGGATTGCACAATGGGACCTGGATACTGACAGCTCGAAGGATTCAATCCTCGAAGGCTACCACAGGTGGTTCACCAGCGATGCACAAGACAAACCACAAGTGCTCGAAGAGCAACCACACATCATAATGAATAATGTGGCGCCTGATGCTCTGCCCAATAGCAGTAGTTGTAGTAGCAACGAGATATACGCAATAGGAATGCATGAACCACATTGTGACAGGAGTGATTGGGCGTCGTCTACGAAACGGAGTGCTGCTGATGAAGTCCTCCATTTGCGGCACCAAGTGCAGGTGCTAGAACGCTACTTGGCTGATGTGACGCAAATTGATTATATGAAGATTACTCAGGCATCAATGGATCATGACGAAGAAGAAGATGAGTCCCATCACCCCAACACTACATCGATGTGGAAGGATGTCGCGACGAGACAATATGCACGCCGGCAAGAAGTAGAGCGAGAGAACGCGAAACTGAAAACAAAAGTGATGGCGCAAGTGAAGATAATTAAACGCATTGCACGATTTCTTCAAAGCATAGAGGTGCGTCAGGTATATTGTTCATGTCATGACTGTCATTTTTTCTTTTCTGTTGATGTCTTGATACAACCTGCAGGCGTTGGAAGCTGCCATAGGGACCAGCAACGCAAAATGGAATAATGAATCAAGCATTGACATAGGTGATGAAGAATTTTTTGGATTGGTCCTACCCGAATTGGATGATCTTTTTTTGCAATCGCAAGAATTTTTCGAGTCCAGAACTGCTAGTTCAAATATAATGGCAAACCACATCAAGTACGATGTCGAGACAGGAACAAGCATGGAGTTTTTACACAACACTGTGGTGCCCTTTAACATTCGCGTGGTATCAGAAGGCTTGTGGCGATTGATACGGGAAGAGTTGAAGAAGCACATGCATTATTGCCATGAGGTAACACATTTACCAACGTATAAATTGTGTGTCTCCTTACACCTGTCTCCTTGCATTTGCTTAGAGCAAGGACGCTGCCGACGACGACACTATACTCCATAGCTTCGGTATTCAGCTCGCCCAGAAGAAGCATAAAGTCAACCTTTCCGGCAGACGAGCTGTTCGCAAATATATTGAAGCTGACCGTGTCGTCATAGTCGCGCGAGGTCAATGGCAGCTGCTTCAATACTCTGATCATATGGCGCACGACGTGGTTTTCCATGAAACTGGACGGCTTGTGCTTTCCACCGCTAATGTGCCCACTTCAACGGAAGTAGGGACGTTGATTCAGACGTGTTGGATTTTGAATCCACGGTTCAGTGAGAACGTCACTGTCAATAATTGGAAAATTGCGGCGATGATGGATTTGATGGTATCAGAAATGATTGTTGCCGGTCGACAACTTTTGGAAAATTTGCTACTGGAAGAAGCGGCCAAGCTGCAAATTGTATCGGAAATGTTGTAGATGGTTTTTCAGTATTGAGTTTTCAACGTAGGGATCAACAAAAATATTTGGATTTGAGTTGAGTGCATCAAGTTCCTCGTGGTGAGGCAAAAACCATGTGACTTGTCCATAATCTTGAAGCTGCACTTGTGAATAAGGTCCCCATGATGAAACCCTCAAATATTGGATGAAAATTGCCTTGCCTATCAATCAACATCAGAGTGGGATAGTGAGCTCTTACTTTGCACCGCCAGGCTTCGCTATCGCCTACTGCGTTTAACGTGCAATATCATCCCGAACGAGCTATAGTCCGTTCAATGTGTGCTTAATTCCACTTTATCAGCAACTTCCCAGTTATTCGCGATCTCACTCCGCTATCCTAGATTTCCCTCGCACCAAAGACGACAGCATGCACTGACCAGGGTTTGAAATCACAGTGCATGGATGATATGCACATCTTCGAGCACGATGAGATACTTGCAATGATGACGTGACGGAACTAGCTACTTTGTTTGGCTTTTGTTATCGACTAAATCTCACGGCTTTGGTGTAACTCTCCACGACGAACATGATTTTGATTAGGAAGAGATTGATACCAGCGATGGGATGATCAGCGCTAACAACATAGTGGAGACCAAAAGTGTTTAAGCGACAAATGGTGGCAGCGTTAGATGGATTATACTTCCAGATAGTGTTTTCGACTATTTCAATATATTGTTGTAGAATATCGAAAGTAGAGACAACATGATCCTACGCCGCTACTTAACCGCGATGGACCACAAGAAGAGCACAGGAAGGGTTCGTGCCACACAAGTGACACGAAAATACGTAGAAGCGGACTGCAATGTCGTGAGTTGAACTAGTCGCCTGACAGTGATCATGGAATCAGAGATTCCACGTTGGAATTGACGTTCCATGAAGCTGATTGGTTTGTTGCCAAGTCCTCTTCGATCTTCCTGGACCAGTAACTTCGTCATAGTCGTACTGTACGTTGTTACTTGTTCTCAATCAAGACGCCTGCACCTCTGCTAGAGCGGAGTCTCACATGAAGTTTGTCGTTTTTGCATGTGACGAACAAATTACTTCAAGTCGATAAGTCTTTGGATTTTTTTATTTGACGAGTCTTGCAAACCATCACCACAATGTCAGTATAGTATTTTTCGCCTTGATCTGTGATGGTTGACGTTTGAAAGTATCCATAGTTATAACGCTGCTGAACGTCTGAGCTCGTCCAGCACTTGAAATGTCCGACACGATCAAAAAAGCCAAGAACCTATAGCGTCCTGTATGTGAGTACCCTTTTCCACTTAGCGGATCAAGGTTTTGCGAACCTCAACAACAAATTCTCGATAATCTGGTTGCCTTCGTTGACGTATTCATCCCAAGCGGCTATCGTATCCTCGGTAAACCCACGACTCAGCGATGAATCGAAGTCGATATTCCGAGTAATAGTTACGTGGGAATTAATTAACGTCTTCGGGGAGCTAGCAAGTACATCTGGATCCATTGCCGTAATTATTCGCCACCATGTTATCTTGTAAGTTGAAGATATGGATGACTTCATCACCAGTTGCTTTGCTTCTATCACGGAAATACCGACAACAACGACCTGTTTTTCTTTCGCATATCTCCGAGCTGCCTGGTTCACTTCGACAAGCGTTTCTGCGCAACTTGAACCAAGGACTTTCACGGTCTTGCAATTCACGGAAATGTGATCAGGTGTCTGTTCCATGATGACAATTCACTCTATGAGATACAATCTTCACAAGGAGAACGCTAAAATCGTTCATGCCCTACCTCGGTGTCATATGTGCTTCCGTTTCCCATAAATTGTCCAATCACACTCTGAAGGGTCTGAATAGTAAACGGAACCACTTGCTTTTCGGCAAACTCGAGCATATCTCGATTGTGGGCATCCTTACTGATCTGAATTGTTCGATCACAAGCAGCACGCGTCGACGTTTCTTCACTTAGGTCAAAAGACAGGATCTTGTCGACACTCGCGCACAGTTCACCTAGAATGGAGACAAGTTTGTCCGAATGTCTAGCGCTTTTGTTGTCGCACACCTGAAAGCGCTCTCGGATGATGCCTAGCCCAGTTTCTATCGTCTAGGAACACAAACCATATTAGCTTTCGGCCTGAATGGATTTAGTGGAAGTTGCATTCTCATACCAAACAACGGGATAGTTATGACAATACGCTGATTGCATACTATATGTATATGCGCGTACCTGCGTAATGCGACGTCTTTTGATTTCTCGCCTTAGCAAACTGATCGTCTGCGATTGACAATTCAACTTCATTCGCAGCTGTTCATTTACACTCTCGGCTTTTCTAAGACTTTGACGCTGGCCCATCGCTACCTGTTGCCACATGGTAATTGATTCTGGGGGTTTTGATACATCATTCATAGATGTATGATACAGATCTGCCTGCTTTGCCATATCAGTAGGCGACTGGTTTATTCTATAACGTGCTGCTTCCTTCATTACTGTACATTTTCTTTCCAGCACCTGCGCGTTGTATTCCAGTAAAGCGAATTCTTCGCTCATCGACATAAGATCGTCTTCATCGTCAGAAGAATAACAAAGACATTCGCTTGTCAGCGAGCCATCATTATTGCTTTCATCTTCAACGTTATCTTGATCCAATGCTCGAGCACCATAACTCTTTCTTGATGTCAGTGTTGGAATGCGTTCAAAGTCAACCATCACTGCTTGTAAGATAAGTTGTAGCATTTCATCATTGGCCATCATTGTTTCCTCGATCGGAACACAAGAGTAAATTCACCAATGAGGAGCATCATCACCAAAGACTAAGTTGGAGGATATCATGTGATGTCTACGTCATTATTGACGGGGGGGGACAAAAAAACAAAACGCCATCATTTTGGTCTCCAGCCGGGGACTCCTGCACATCCTTGCATTCAGAACGTGTCAAATACACGGCCAAAAAAGGTACAACCTCTGTCGTGTCACCCATGGTTCCACCTACATGCAACACGAGACCGGAACGCCTTGCCATTGAGTTCAACAAATGCTTCATTGTTGGCTTTCACACAGAGAGTTTGGCAAAGTCCAAAAGCAAGCCCTCCAACTGGCCGTCTCTGCGCTCAAACGATTGGTCCCATTTCGACGCCACACCGTGAAACGTCTCAATAGGCAACGGAATCGAAGTTCCTGACACATACGCTGTGATGATCGTATGGGACTGAATGGACGTTGTAGGCCCCGAAACATGATCTTCACCTTTGGTTAAGACATGCCACCGACGTTCACGAAATGCGAATCCTGGGATGAGCAAGGAAACATCGACTGGTGTTGGTTCAATGAGCGTCTGCGCGACCAGCACGATGCGATTTTGTTCAATGTATTTTCGCGTAACTTGGGTCATTTTGATATCAGCGTTGTCACCATTATGTCGATAGGGAACAAGAAAACATTGAGTAATCATATCGCTTCTTGAATTCTACGAAGAGTATGAGATTTATTATGAGGGTGAAGTAGTGGTGATTTACAGATATGTCAAATAGGAGTATCGTACCGTTCCCTGTGCTTTGCAGTTCAATTCCTGGGCTTCATGCCACATGGCCTTCTCGACGACCCGAATATCGAATGGCACGAGTTTTTGGTCGGTGAAAATCAGCTGATACCCCAACTGTGCGTCTTCTTGAATATGATAACGTCGCCCTAGCAAAGTTGGATTGCACCTCCTTCCTTCATGAATGTCAATTACTTTATCAACACCTACATACAACTCATCCATGCCAGCAACAAGGTCGTCAAGAACGACTTTGTCAGGTGAGAGTCCCAGGTTGCGGTGCTTCAATCTGATTCCGTCTTCAATTGTCTGCCATACAACCAGCCCATTCGGTGAATCATCAGTAAAACGAAAAGCTCGACACTCAATCGAGTATGTGTGCATTTATATAAAAGGCAGCTAAGTGAAAAACATACCTGTGCGATTGCTCGCTTTCGGATGGCTCGTCGTAAATTCCTTGCAACTCGTCGTTGCGACTCGACCAATACTTTTAGCCTTGCATTCTCCTGTTCAACATCTCTGCGAGCTCGTAGCTGACGAGATGCCACTTTTTCCCACAACCCAAGCGATGGCAGTGGTAGCTTAGTGGACACAATAGTCGACGCTCTTCCATGTCGATTCAGAGCTACATCCTTCATCGTGGCCAATGTCGCTTCCAACTCTATTGTCTGTGCACGAAGAGCCTTCAATTCTTCACGTTTCGATAGACGGCGGGCATTATGACGGATATGTCCGTCAATCGAGGTTAGCTTGGCTGGTAGCGCATCCTCCCTGATGCGCTTTCGCATCTTCTTGTGCTTTAGTGCTTTATCTTCCTGAGATTCATCATCTTCTTCTTCTTCCTCCTCATCGTCATCAGCCACTGAGCTACTGCTACTAGATGGCATGTCGGTGGTTGTGTCATCAACCAACACTTCTGGTCGCTGCCTGTTATTAACATCAGCATATGCATTTTCTACTATCTGATCCTCAGGCAGTGAGACTGCTCCGTTTCGAGGTGTGAGATAGTGTATAGGTACAAGAAGGCGATCGGGACTCGCTAGGTCTTCGAACCAGTCTTCATCTAGGTGGTCATTAGTGGGGTCAAACTCGTCCAGAAATGCTAGCGCCACATCCAACGTCGTGTCCTCTGTGTTCATCGCGGTGATGCTTTTATATTGTCTAATTGTTGCGGTGTGTTAATGGAGATTGTGACATGTTGAGAGCAATAACAGTTGACAAACGAGCTCACCATCAAAATATAGAGGCTTTGCAATCAATTACAAAGCAAGAATGAATGCTATTACTACACTCATCACTGTTCCATCTCAAGAGATTGTGTGCTACCGAAATACCGGTAACTCAGAGAGGACCGCAGAGTAGCCATCTCCGACATATGAACTCGATCAGTCCAGACGAGTAGGTGCTCATTCTTGAGAAATATTTCTAGCAGTGTTGGTATCTCTATTAAGCTGGATACATGACCGTCACCATTTAGTAATATGGATCGATTATATGGAGAGAGATAGTGCACGCGGAGATTAACAGTCGCTACGTCATATATGGGGAGACCTCGAAGTGGTCATGGGCTCGTCGAGGAATACCAGCACGTCGTCAAAGTCACATCGTCGCTGTCCGTCATGATTAGTGGTGCCTGCATTTTTTTTTCTGTGGGGTGTTGTGGTATGATGAGAAAGGGTGGAAGTTGAGCATAGATCGCGACATTATTAGAGTAAAGAGGTAGACAGAAAATATCAAGCTCATCGCTCCAAAAAAAAGCCATCCATCGGATTCTTGCAACGGATCGTCCAGTGTTGAGCTGCCGTTGTCTGCGTACAATCGAAAGGATGTTTCGATTTGAAGTCGTAAAATTCGAACACATGAACATTTACACTCACACAGTCGCTATTCCCTAAGCTCACTTGATGTACACACATTTCATATAAGCCCTGTGCTGCACATGTGTCATCAAGTGGCACCCTGGATGCACTCGGTTCCTTTGTCACAAAGTTGGTGGTTATATTTAAGCTAATAATACATACAAGGGTGACACTTGTTCGTATTCAAGCAAGAAGTGAGTTTCTTTCACAATATCGGCATTTTTTACACGTGTTCTCCAACTTTACCAAATGGCATTACTATTGGCCGATTCCTGAAATGTTTGTCAAACACATGCTGATAGTGACGAATATGGAGATGTAATAACCTATTGGACACCAAGGTACAAGCGAGAGTGTTGCGCCGATTGCCCTCATCGCTAGTGAGGAAAAAAAATGAGAGGTTCGATCAAAACGGACATGATGCAAGAAAAATTGTCGCAACTCTAAAAACAGACATCCGTTTCGATTGATGACTATCAACAACCTCTTTATTTTAATGCAAAAAAATTACCATCTTGCATTTTCACATTTGACAGAAATGGAAATAGGTAGCATGACGTTGGACGCAGCGCTGGCGTTTCTGGACGACTTCTCTATGCATGACGGCCACCTCGATGGCTGCTTTAACGATCTTGACATCGATGGTGGTGATTTCATACTGCAGCTCCATCCCTCGCCGCGAATGGATGCTAACGATCGATTTGTCGTGGGTGAGATGAGCGAGCTGCTTACTCTTGATGCTGGTAGTACGACCGGAATGAGTCGATCTGAAGACGAGGCGAATGACACATCTACAGGTAGTCCATTCATGAGTGACAGTTTGATGGCAAATGATGATAATGACAATGCAGAGGAGGGAACATACGTGGAAGATGTAAACCCGAAGTCCATGAGAACTCTTGAGAACAAAGTGGAAACCTCATTAACCAGATCGACGACGGATATTATGCTGCGTCGAAAGGGCAGCCGACTGTCGAAACGGGAAGAATTGATGTTTCACCGCGCACAGGTGAAAAAATTGGAGGCAACGCTTTCAGCTTTGAAGGATGCGGCTCTGAATCGTCGTGGCATACTATCGGCAACTGCCGATACTAAAAACGTTCCTCCATCGTTCAGACTGTGGGAAAAAATGGCTGCGCGCCAGCTTAAGGCACGGAGAGAAGTTGAGCACGAGAACATGCGTCTTCGAGCATTTATAGAATCCCAGCGCAGAGTGGCGAGGAACTTACGACGCACCATTCGGAAACACGCCATTAAACAGGTATAGTTTGCCAACCAAATTTACCAATATACTGGTAAAATTTATCATGACCTATGCGATTTACATCCGCGACTGATCTCTTCCTCCTTGTATTCTTGCACTGTAGGCAATTGAAGACAATCTTCGGTTGAGGCACCCAAAATTTGGACTTGAACGTGATGCGGCTGTTTTCAATGACCTCTATGCCAGCTTGGACGAGGTATACACGCGGGTTGTCAAAGAAATGGATTTTCATAATGGAAAACGCGATCCTACATCCTTTGGATGCCACAATCGGGTTCGAGCAGATTCGAGACTGGGAGATATGCTGGAGTTTGTCGACACGAAAATGGTGCCATTCGATATTCGGGTTGCTGATAAGGCGATCTGGTGCGGAACAAAAACAGCAAGTAAAAATCCATATGGAAAGGTACAAATTATACTTACACTTTGTTCTTGATTCCACGGGTTGCTGGCTGACGTATATGAATGTTTTGCTCCGCTTCTATTGGGATGTAGAATGGTAGAAGTGATACGATCGATCGCTGCTTTCTTGTGCCATATCAAAGTAATGGTATCGATGTTGATATCAAGATGAGCCAAGTGACGCGGAGATACGTGGAAAACGATCGGATCATTATTGTGATCAATAGCCTCATTGAGCCAACTCCACACATCGATATACCATCTTTTCGTAAGGTGTCGTTCCGGGAACGGCGGTGGGTTATACTGACGAACGGAGAGTCTTATAGTTTTGGCCCAACGACACTAATTCAGTCACACACGATCATCAGAACACTTGCAAATCGGGTACCGATTTCGTTGCCAGATGGATACCTGGATTTGACGCGTAAGAATTGGAATCAAGGTTTTGAAAAAGAGGCCGGTCGACACGATGATTTAATGTTGAGATTTTCCAAGGTCGTCGAGTAAATGAAATCGTTTGTTTTAAGCTTTGGCAGAGTAATATTTGCGCTATGGCGTCATTCATCACAGGCAAATCGCATATGTGGATCACACGATTAACACGCTCAAAATTTCATTTAGCGAAACTTGCTGCTGTCGAACTTGCCTGGCAAAGTTAATCGAGAGTGACTGAAGTACAGCCAACACAATCATACGCGATCATAGTTAGCAAATCGCTAGGCGCTACTGTATTGACAGTAAAGACCATGGGAAGAGGGTTTTGTAGTGCGGTGAACCAGCTTTGTATGGTTAGACGACCAGTTCCACATGATTTAGTCGGGCACCGCGTTTGTCTTGTCGATGGAGAAGCCATAAATTATGTCAGATCAACAAATTTTCTCTCGAAATCTCCCAGAGTAGTCACGATATTGGAGGGTAGACCAGTATCTCAGTTGAAAAGAATTCATTCTCCTCGGCAATGCTAAGTAATATTACTTGCTTTGACACGTATGATGACTGGAAAGCGTGTCATTGTCTTCCGCAGCAGTAACAGGACCGTTAAGAACCTGTTGCTTGGGGTATTTTTTATCATCGTATGTAAAATCATGCAAAGTAATGTCAGCCACTTGTTACATTGAATCTTATCAAATTATCCGTTCATTACACTAATAACTACTTGCAACCAGATTTTGGACACAACAAATTACGTTTTGGAGGGTCAAGTATTATCATCTAAAGCTTTTGAGGACCTCCTAACTCTCAATACCCGACTTTCAGCTACTGATCTCAGCGTGGTACTTCATCTTAATTGAGAACGGAAGCTGTAGTTTCTTCGCTTGAGTTCCAAAAGAATTGATGTCGAGACATGAGGATAGATAACTTCTGCTTCCGAGGCAAGTGAGATGAGATGTCTGATCGTTATAAATACGAATCGCTTACAGCGTGATGTTGGCGAATTTCAGGAAAAGATCATCAAGGCGTGTGTCCTCAAGATCATAGGCGTTGTTCCATTTCGTAGTCGTTATATCCAGGTACTCACGTGGCAGCGACATCGGAATGATCCCTGCGAACGTTGTGATTGTTGTGTGCGATTGAACGAGAGTTGTTGCACCAGACACATGATTCTCTCCGCGCGTCAGTACTACCCATCGTTGCTCTCGAAACGTGATACTCGGATATGGGGTGTCGCCGATGACAGAAGGTTCAACCAGTGAGTTGGTAACAAACACGATCCGATCAGGTTCAACATATTTGTGCACCACTCGACTTATCTTGATATCAATAGCGATATCTTGGCGATAGGGAACGAGAAAACATCGCTCCATGCTGTTACTACTGACTATCTATAAAAAACAAGCATGAAAGCAGCATTAATATTCCAAAAGCCTTAACATATTTCGCATAATGGTGTACGTTCGAGTGTAATACCTTTGCAAGTGAAGAACCTTTTGGGGCGCTCCATTCACAGCACATCGCATTCGCGACCACCCAAATTTCGAACGGTAATAGTTTCTTATCAACAAAGTTTAGTATGTCTCCATGCTGTGGAGACGTTTTGACACAATACTTTCGTCCAAAAGAGGCAGAACAGTTGACGACGCTGTCCACTTTATTGTAGAGATCATCCATACTAGCACGTAGGTCATTGAGTACAGCTTCATCACATAGCAGTTCCGTAAGCTGCGGTTGAAACCGGCCTCCATCTTCAATTGCCTATTCCGCACAATAATCCATCCAAGCGACAAAAACATCGATGAGAGGAAGAGTCCAATGGCATGTGCAGGATAGAAACGCAGTGGACGAAACGTACCTGAACAATTGCGCGTTTCTGGATGGCTCGTCGTAAATTTCTGGCTCCCCGATGTTGCGCCTTCACTAATGCTCTCAACCTCGAATTCTCTTGCTCTACTCTTTTGCGAGCCTTGAGTTGTCGAGCAGCTATTTTCTCCCATAGACCGAGCGACAATGACGCTGTCGCCATAGTCGAAGTGGATGAACTTGTTGTTCCTCGTTTGGGTGAAGCACTTATTACTGATGCTTGTTGCAGCGTCTTCGACTTCATTTCCGCTAGTGTGACTTCCAATTTTGCTGCCTGGGTACGTAGATGGACCAATTCTTCGCGCCTGGATTGACGGTGTCCTTTACGACGTGGGGGTCGGGAACTAGTCGAACGAATGAAAACAAAAGACTCACTCTTTATCTTCTTCTTGCTTGTTTTGAATTTCGACTTTTTTGGCGACTGGTCATCGTCTTCGCTACTAGATGACCCATTGTCGATTAAAGCGACATCCATCATCTCTCTTGGGACGTTTGTACTACCACATGCAGCAGCTGGAGTGGCATGAGTCGGGTATTTCCCGAGCTTGTCGTATCCAACCCCGTCTGTAACTATGTTGTCTGATAAGCTTGAAGGGAAGCCATGAGACCGAGAGACATGATATCGGGGAGACACAATGGTATCATCAATTTTGAACTCGTTGTCGTTCCAACATCCCACGTTGCCACCGTTAAAAGTATCAATTTCGTCTAGCAATGCTAGTGCCATATCTAAGGTTAGATCATCCTGTGTGTCCATGGTAGCGGATGCAATTGTGAGACTCCATGCACGGTAGCACAAATATCGTCGACCGGTGGAACATCAGCATTATCACAATGAGGATGGGCTGTCGAGTATATAAACCATCAATAAACCAAACCGGTTCAGGTGGTCTGGTGTTCAATGTCTCTTTTTACCTTGAAAAAATCCATCAAATGCTCTTTCTATTTACTTGTGTGGTCACACACGAACAAATTCAAGTGGACCAGTCACTCTACGCGTTTCATCATATCGTCATGCTAGTCTCACTTTCGAAATTTTTTTTGGTAAGCTTAGCGGTTGGGACGAATATGTACTACTGCCTTGACTGTTCTCAACAGCACAATAGCAGATACCATCAAGACACTATTATAATCTCAAAGACTAACTGGACTACACAGCAATCACAATCACATTCGAAGAAATCGATAAACATAATGAGTTGGGCGTCAAGTTTACCACATGGCTGGTAAACAGTGGCCAAGCAAAACATGTCTCAAGCGTATGGTGACGTATGATAACATTTCAAACGCACAGGATCGACTAACTCGTTAGACACATAGATGAGGAGCATGGCTAGAGCACACTTAATCTCTTACGTACCAACAACTTAATTCAGCTGTCTTTTGACACTCTGTATTCATGAACGAAGTTTTGCTTGATACGTTGATATTCCCCGCTATTCACCCTCGTTTCATGTGGAGTGGTGAGATGCGTGCGAGCTATGTGCCTTCTCCATCTTCCGTCTTTACATTATTCGATTTTTGAAGAATCTACAAAGTAATCAGCCCTGAAAAATCCAGTCATGGTGCTGATTTGTGACCAATGCACAAAGATATTGGCTCTGTTCATATGTTGGTACCTATCATCAGCATGTAGCGAGTAGATCTCGAGGATTGTGGCTACTGTCCAAGACCGATTTGGGTATGGATTTCTCGCGCAAATGCGTAAAGAGTGTAGCATCCAAGTCGTAGTTCACACTGACCAACAAGTCCATCAAGATAAGAATGATGACATGAAGGCGCAAGACCAACGAAGGAAGAGAAGTAAGTTCTCAAGAAGATGTTTGATACCAGAAAGTCTTAGATTGTCTTCACTGCAACTTTGTCCTTGACAGAGATGTCAATGGTAGTAGAGACATCTTTCTCGAGAATGAACACTTATTCATCGAGTCCATGTGTTATAGATGTCTATTCCGTGGTTATCTGATCTTGACTAGCTTTTGTTAGTCAAGTCGACCCAAAGAAAAGAGAGGAAGTCCTTCTTGAGTTACTCGTACTTTGGTGTCATATATGAACTCTTGAGGTGCCGATATCGCTATAGTGTTACGTAGATGGGTTGCCACAAAAGGTCTTCAACATCGCTCTTTATGTCATCGATCATCAAGTGTTGCTACTCGTACATTCATGGAAGACCCAATCCATAAAAAGTTGTTCGCTGTTGAGCAGCTCACATATCGCCTTCGTCACTAGTTTTCATTTGCTTGGCTAGCCATTCTCAGCATCACATCTTCCAAGTCTTGGTCTGCACCCGCAAACGCTTGCCGCCAATGCCCAAGCAAACATGAAAACCCACCCGAAAGCGCCTTCGACTCGGCGCCATTGTGCATCGTAATCATGGCATGCATTTGCATGCATGTCGTAGGACCTGATACATGTGATGGCTCACTTGTAAGCACATGCCATCTGCGCTCGCGGAAGCACAAATTCGGGGGAACTTCTGCGCCTACAACAGTGGTCAATTCGATAAACTTGCGCACAACAAACACTGTTCGATTCTCTTCGACATATTTCCGTGTGACCTGTGTCATCTTGATATCAGCAGCAAGGTTGTCGCGTCGAAAGTACTCAATGAAGCAACGCTCGATCGTATCGCTCCTTGGATTCCGATTCTAATCAAGGCACGAACATATCATGTGAGCATTTACTACCTCCTTTTCAACTGAATTATCCTTAGTTATAGAACCAATAACGCTGTAAAGACACAATACCTTGTTCTTTTGAGTGGGAGTATTGCCCATTCCAGCTTCTTTCGCTCGATGCCAGAACGCTTTCTCCACAAGTCGCAGATCGAATGGAACCAGTTTACAAAAACTGAACTCAAGAGTATCACCATGTTGTGAACTCCGTCGGATTTGGCTTTTCAGATCAAACGAGGATGATGGCGGCGGTGAAAAAGATAAGAACGAGAAGTCCCCGTTCCTCTTTAGTTTATTCTCCTTATCCACGCTCACGTACAGTTCATCCATCCCAGCGATCAGCTCCTCGAAGATATCATCGTTATTCTTATGACGACCGATGTTGCGGCGCTTTAAGGCGATTTTGTCTTGAATCGCCTACACAAATTCACAACAATGATCAACACATTAGGGAAACGTTTTTTTAGTATCGAGTTCACTTTGTTCATTAACGTTCGCGGCAGAATGATGAAGCACGTACCTCTGTGTTTTCACGTTTCTTGACAGCGCGTTTTAAGTTCTTCACCACATGTCGCTGGGATTCCACCAGAGCCTTGAGTTTGGCATTTTCCGTTGCAACTTCATTCCGAAATATCTGTTGTCCTGCGGCAAGAAGCTCCCAAATCGACATTGGTTCACCGTAAATTTCAAATGGTTTAGGTGGTTCACTAGCCGCTTTACTAGGTAATGAAGCGAGTACGGCTTGCATTATCTTGTTATCATTTGATGGGCGAGCTTGTCGATGAAGCACCGAGTCTCTTAAAGTCACAACTTCCTTCTCTAACTCGGTGACTGTGTTTCGCAGCGCAAGGATCTCCTCACGCATGTGATTACGACGCCGTCGCCGACAGCGAGTTCTCCCAGTGTCTTCCGTTTCCTTCACCTCCTCGTCTTCATTTGTATCGTCATTCACCGAGTTCCTGGTTGCTGTCAATGAATGATTCTCGCCATCGTTCTCGTTTTTCTGGGCTCCGTCATTGGATCCATACAGCCATTCCACCACGTTTTCTGAGTAATTGTCAGATGTGAATACGTGTTCCAATGGAGCAGGCAATGCTTCATTAAGCGTAGCAGAAAACGGATGCGATGTAGCTTCGTCATTCACCACGAATTCGTCCAGAAACGCTATCGCCGCTTCGGCAGATGTGTCATCCAATTCCATCGCGCTCACCAGTTTGCGAGAAGTAGCTGTGAAGGTCTCAGGAAGTATCAGAATTGAGTTTATTTTAGTATCAGATAACTTGGATTTCATATGGAGATCTCAAGGATTATTACCAAAGGCATCGAAAATGTCACCCTAAAAAATCCTAAAAATTCCTAAGATGTTCCCTCACATTTGCTTTCGGGCTTTGTTCTAATGCCATAGCGTATGGCTATCCTAAAAGAGGGGCGAGCCTCCCTGTGGGCACTTGTGGACACTTGTTATTCTTTCTACGTTCTGCAACCTAAGCAATTTGTGCTAGAGATTGCAGTTGGATCATAATTACTACCAGCAGCATTGTCTAGCTTTTCTTCTGTGGTCACGTCTGTACGGATAGCAGCTTCTTGCTTACCGAGTTCACACTTCCTGAAAACAAGCACCAATCAACGCTATTGGATGATGCTACCAATATCAACGAATGTAAATTTCCTCGTCTTCCTGGCTTTCTCACAATAGTTCTCTGACTTTTCATGCTCCATGCATACTTTCGGCTGTAATTGAGAAAGAATGCTGCTTCATCCAACGCTACCCGCTTTTTCCCTGCATGTTTGGACAATAATGACAAAAAATGATGTTGCTGTGTGCTACAGGCTTCTTGATAAGCAATGGAAGCCTTTTTGTACGTGATTTTATGTTCTACCAAAATGCGTTGGACTGTTCGTAGAGAGACATCAACGTCATACCTATTTTTCACGAAAACAACTCCGTCAGCAAGTGTGCTTGTATTACGATTGAGAAAATAATTGACGAGTTGGTTGCGCTGGTTGCCATTCAATTTTCACAGGTGAGATCGATTGAGAGGTCGTGCTGCAAACTTAATACCATTGAGCCAACGTTCGACAGTTCGTTTGCTTATATCAAGAATCTCAGCTATCTTGTTGAGGGTGAATCCTTGGGTCCGAAGATGAAAACAAATTTGTCGTTCGACAATTGATTTCATGGCTATATATTTACGGATAAAAAAGGTGGCATTCTCACTGCCGAATGTAATAACAACATGACTATAGACAAAAGCAAAGAGGAAATGTGGAACCAAATCTATGCTACTGACGTGTATATTGTACAGTAGGCATATTCCTACCCTACTAGTCGCATTTTGTTCATGTTGTACGCTCACTGCCTCGGCATGTTCGTGTGAGGATAGTCGAAAATCAAGATGCCAAACTTAACAAGACTCGCGACTCTATTCACTGTTAACATTAAGAAGTTACGCGTGGCGTGAGCATCCGAGTAGACTGTCTATCGTCTCGAACATGTAATGGGTTCAGCATAAACAGCTTCAAAATACATTGCAACTTGCCAATCCACTACAACTGGATTTTGTCATCGTTAGTTGTCAAAATCGAAAATCGAAAATCAATTATGGAGTTTGTCGATGTCACATCATCCTTCACTTGCCGATTTGACAGGCACAATTATTCAACATCAGGACAGAATGGCGACTTCTCCACATACGAACATGGAGCTCGAGGACAGCATGGATTTGGAGGCAGCGTTAGCATTTATGACAGAGCATGATGTATCTTTTACCACAATAGACCAGAGCGATGAGTATCATGCACTCACTGACTTGGCGTTCACGTCGCAAGAAAGTGGCAAAGAGTACCAAATCTGGGGTAACCAAGCACATGTAACTGATGTACCGAGGCTAATCGACAGCGATTGGGATCTGAGTTTGAGCATTTCCGGTTTAGATATTCCTACTGCAGTCGAAGACGCAGTACCAGGTTCCATTATCGACACCAACGGTAACACCCAAGTGAAAAATACAAGTATGCACAAATTGGAGTGTAAAACAAATCAAACTACCAAGAAGAAGCGAGCAAAGCGGCCATCCAACCGCGCGGTGTTAAGTCAGTTACGCAGTCAAGTATGCGAGATGGAGGAAAAGCTACGTAAATTGATGATCCGAGACCACAATCCACCAACCACGAGTCAGAATGGCAAGCAACGGCGCTCACTATGGAAAGATATTGCTGAGCGACAGGCTACGAGGCGCAAGAAAGCCGAGCTGGAAAACCAGTGTCTGCGACGTCTGGTCCATGTGCAAACGCGTGCAGCGAATCGTTTGCGGATCGCCCTTCGGAAACATGCGACCTCCAATGTATGTACCGACTTGCTGTTGTGCTGCTGGCTGATAATTACTTATGATGAGCTGCAATTGTTGTGTTAGGCGATCAAATCCGAATTGGGTATAGCAGAACTTGGTGAAGTGAAAGCGATGAAAACTGCGTACTTACATGAAATGGTAGCTGAGATGGATGCCCTTTACGTTGACGTCGACAAAATTCTGGAAGCTGGTCGACTGTATCAATCCAAAGAACGTATATGCAGGCGGTCATGCAACCTCAATGCATTTGAGTCAGTCCTTGCGGAATTTATCGAAAATCGAGAGGTTCCATTCGACATTCATGCGTGCGAACGTGCGCTCTGGGCATCTTTCGGTAAACGAGGGATTCATAATTCCGCGCGTGGGCAGAAGGTCGACGCTCAAGAGCAGACTTTTGCTGGCCACTGGTTGATTCCACTGAAAGATGTGGCGTCGATTTACAATGGATATGCCCAGGTGTACAGAGTCACTCGGAAGTACGTCGAAGCGAATCGAATCGTGTTTGTCTTCACGATGCGAGTTGTAGTATTCCTCAAGGGCCAGGACTCCTCCATAAACGTTTCCTATCGTTTTGTGCGATGGTGCGTGCTCACCAGAGAAAGCGAGCAGGTGGTGACTCCCAAAACACGCTTTAAATCGCATTCCATTATCGTGCCCCATAACATTGATATGGAGAAGATTCACCAGTTCTTCGCAACGGCTTATGACTTGCTCGTGAACAAATGGGAGGAATACCTTGACTGGAACCAGGAGTTGTTCGAAAGCTTATTACTAGAGGAAGCACTAGGACACATGAAGTGAAGTTCTGTTTTAATTTCCCCATAGTTCATGCTGCAATTAGCATCAGATACTCTCTTCACTGGTTTATCGATTTCAGCAATTGACTGATACGTTAGCGACGGAATTGATTGGTACTGATACCTAATCCAGATAAGTGCATCTTGCCGCTATCGTTTCAACGTTGATTTTCGCTACGATTCAGTCAAAAAAAATGTTGGGTTCGAGTGCGTTGTCACAGTCTACATACCACATCCTTTCAGACATAGGCTTGTTGCGTTCCATCATATATTTGTTGAGATGTGGATTCTTCACTGAGTAATGTGATTCATCCATGTATCTATGAGTGAAAGTAAAAACAATCAAATGGTGGATACAGATGTATCAGTCTCTCGGAATCTCGTTGCGTACGTACAAGATATTGCTTCTTCGTCAGCCGTGGAGTTGCAACTCGAGCGGATGAATATCCATTTTCCCTTGCGTTGGCTCTAAAAAATGATCTATCTAATACATGGGTTATAGGATTAAATGGTGAAAAGGATGCTGTTGCCTCGTGTTTCTACGTATTGCCACTGCAATTACACGAATTTCAGCGTTGTCATGTGCTTGACGTGGGGATTGCGAGTGTTTATGTGCGCCAGGATACCTCGAGTTTTGCGCTCAGTCGCGCGGCGACACAGATACTCTTTTACGAATAACGAAGCAAATCAATGTACCTCATTGCTTGGGTGTTAAAGGTATCAGTAATACATTATTGTATATACTCAAGAGTATAGTCGAGCGGACAAAGATATAGCACAAATTGATCGTACAGTAGTTCGAGTCATGATGAATCGATTGAATGCGGATGGAAGCCACCGTGATAACTTCATCATTTTTCGTCCAATGATACCTGTCTATCACAAATGCTATTGCTCCCAACGTCTGTATGAGAAGCAAACAGCTTCAACATACGTTTCCAGCGTACTACTTTTGCTTTAGTTGTTGCTGGATTTTCGTGCATCCTCCTTTGATCACTTGGCAAATCTGATAAATTGCATCCTCACCACAAACACTATCATCTATTGAAGCGAAAACACCTGTGAGCTATTTTTTTGGAGTGATACCATTCCAGCATTTGCAATTGTGCACCAGATAATATGCATCCGAGCTCTGACCACATGGCGATCTCTTATTCCAACATGCTGCATGAGGATGACGTGACACTAGAGGCAGTGTTGGCACTTGTCTCGGAATGCGATGTTTCATTTAATGCGACGCTTCATAACGAGCAGCTCGATGTGCTTACGGACGCTCAACTGTTGCCACCATTCGCATGGCAGGATGGTGGTGAACTGTATCAATCACTACAGAGCGATGTCGATGTGACTGATATGTCGCGGGCAATGGGAGGTGATTGCGACTTGAAGGTTGAACTACCGGCGTCAGGTGCACCTGTGAACAGCAATTTAAGTATTCCAACAGAAAAAAATGCATGCGTGCACAAGTCAAAGAGCGAAACTATACTCGCAGCTGGTAAGAAGAAACGAGCAAAGCGACCACTCAAGCGTGAGTTATTGATCCAACTGCGTAATCAAGTGCGTAGCATGGAAGAGCAGCTGCATAAATTGACGATTGAGCATCAGAATCGACCCGATTTGGAGGAAAAGGTGAAGAAACCGCGATCGTTATGGAAAGCCATTGCCAAGCGGCAATTTGAGAGTCGAAAGAAAAGTGAAATTGAAAATCAGCGTTTACGACGATTTGTGCAGGTGCAAATACGTGCGGCAAATCGTTTACAACGCGCCTTCCAGAGGCGTGCTATCACTGAGGTAAAAGCGAATTTGTGACTGTCATGAGCTCATATCTTACCTGGATCGTATTGTTATTGTTTCTGTAGACGATCAAGGCTGGTTTGGGTATTACAGAACATCCCAACACCCAACCGAGAAGTGCAGTGAATTTGAATGAAATGATGATGGAGATAGATCTACTTTACGTTGGTGTCGACAAGATGCTCGAAGTGGACCGGCTGGATCGATCTGGTAATCGCATTCGTTGTTGGTCAGGCAACCCGAGTGCCCTGGAGTCGGTTGTGATAGAGTTTATCGACAAGCAAGACATTCCGTTTGATCTGCGTGTGAGTGAACGTGCACTCTGGAAATCGTTAGGAGAACGTGGAATCAATGATTTTCGACGCGTTGGTTCAAAGGTAAGCTGTTAATTTTATGTTATATTCTCTAGTCAAACTAGAAGAATAGCATTAGTTGACTTAAATGTTTGCTTGGAGCAGAACATCGACACGAATGGAAGCACTATCATCGCCCACTGGACTGTTACCATGAAACCAGAGATGGGTGGTGGCTACGTTCAGGTGTACCGAGTCTCGCGTAAATATGTTAAGGCCGATCGAGTCGTCTTCGTCTCCACAATGCGTGTTGAACCATTCCTTACGGGTCAGCGGTCATCGATCGGCATTTCTTATCGTGAAGCTCAATGGAATGTGCTTACGAGAGGAGAAGAAGGTGTGGCGGGTCCAACAACTCGCATCGAGTCCCATTCCACCATTTCGCAACATGTATTGGACCGCTCACGCGCGCAACAATTTCTCACGATCGGATATTCTAGCCTGGCCATTAAGGGGTGGGAGGGGTATGTTGAGTGGAATCAAGAAGTTTTTGAGAACCTATTGCTAGAGGAAGCATCCAAGAACACAAAATAAAGTCAACATGGATGTTCCAGAAAATGAGATATAAATGAAAGCGATGATGTCGGACATGCATCACAAAATCTCTAAGTGGTTGTCAGACAACTACCATAAAGTCCTTCTTCCATCTTTTTGGACTTCAGAGATGACGTTCAAGTAAGAAAGGATTTCAAGCAAGGCATCAAGAGCAATGCTCGAGTGGTCTCATTCATTCTTTATGTACAACTGCTTCCTCTAGTAACAAATTCTCAAACACCCTGTAAGCTCGATCATTACTGCGCTCCCATCCTCGGATCGCCATCTCTGAATACCCCATCGGAACGTATCGTCTTGCACGATGGGTATCGATTGCATGCTGTGAAATGGTTGAATGCGCCTCGATGCGCGTCGTTGGTCCCGCCAAATGACCATTATCTCGTGTGAGGACCCACCACCGAGTTTGCCGATATGAAATCCCGCCTGGTGAAGGATCGCTATCCAAAACTGGTTCCGCATTCATCAAGGAAACAATTACGATCCGAGATGCTTCAATGTATTTCCGTGTCACTCTGTACATTTGGTTGTAGCCGGTCACGGTGGCAATCCCTATTACCGTTCTCAAGTGAGTGACGATTGTATCATCAATTACATTGACATACTGCACAACACAAAGAAATTAGTGATTAACCAAATGCAATAATGATATCTAGCACGAATCTACAGTGGCAATCCCTATTACCGTTTTCCAGTGACTGATGATTGTATCATCAATTACATTGACACACTGCATAACACAAAGAAATTAGCGATTAACTAAATGCAATAATGATGTCTAGTATGAATCACATACCTTATAACAAACGTTCGTCATAGGCCCAAAGCCCTTCTCACCCAACGATTTCCATAGCGCACGTTCAGTCACGGAAATATCAAATGGAACCACTTTCTCGTCAACAAACTCAACTACAACGGCATCAAGTGCGTCAGGGTCGCCTTGTCTTCGACGTATGCGCTCTGCCGAACGAGTCAGTCGATCATTGTGAAGCACTTTGTCCACTGTCACATAAAGCTCATCCATCTCAGCCACCATCGCGTCAATGTGAGCTTTTTTCATGGTCAACACGCCTTCATGATGCTGAATCCCCAATCCTGACTTGATTGCCTACAATTTAGCAGATACAAAAAGTCTTAATAATGACAAAAGATAGTAAGTGAATGGTTAAAAGCTACGTACATCTGGATTGGCTCGCTTCTGGATGGCGTACTGCAAGCTCCTTGCCACACGAATTTGGGCTTTGACCAGATTTTTAAGATGTTGATTTTCTAGCTCCACCTTCTTGCGACTCTCGAATTGTCGCTTCGAGATGCCTTTCCACAGCGGTCGCAATGACACTTTATTATTGCTGTTTACGCGCTGCTGCTGTCTGAGCTTCATCTGTCGTATTTTCTCTTTCATGTCCTTGACTTGGCCTCGTAACTGAATCAATTCGTTACGCTTGCAAAGGCGCTTGGCCCTGGTTTTTTTGTTGGATGTAAATTCTGTGTTCGTTTGTTCTTGCCTGTGTGGAGCTTCGATAATTTCCTTACTGCTGTCTCCACCAACACGCAAAGAACATGTATGTTGCGTGGAGTAAAAGGCATCCTGCAGCTCAAAATCCATGATACTGTCATGATTGAGACTCCATAACCCTTGGTTTGCATAAACTGCATCGCTAGTTTTGAGTTCTTCGTGAGCTTGCCGGACGAAGCGTGACGATGACAGTGGCACGTCGCCGTCGAGTTCAACAGACATACAGTCATTTATTGGGACGTCACATTCCGTAACGAACGCTAGTGCGGCCTCTAAGGAGCCGTCATCCTCAAAGAGCAATTCCATGAAGGAAGGTGTCATTTTCGATTATGGGCTTGTCTATTGCCTTGGTAAAGTGCATCGCATGTTTTCATATTTGATATTGGTCGGTGTGCATCGTTTTTCCAATCAAGGACCAACATTTCGATGGATAAATCAAAGCGGCGGCTATCAAATTATACATTTGATGGAAGGCATGAAACCAGGATGGCTTATCCATGTGACCTCTGTCGCCATCACATCACTGTGATAGTTGCTACGAGTCATCATCATCGAGGGTATCCAGGAATGCACTCTGAAAATCCAGTGGTATACCCCACAGATCTAGACTTGGGGTGCGACTGGATTTTTACCACAGAAGCAGGGACTATCGGTTTCTATAGCCCATCCTCACTTTGCAATAGCATCCGCATTGTCTTCTTCTTCTCTATGTGTGATCTGAAGAAACGTATTGGGCAGAATTACAAATCCGTTTTACCTTTAATCGCGGGTACTATCATGCAAGAAAATCTAGTCGATCATAAGCTCCAAAATGGAGATGCGTTTCGATCATCTGTTGGACGCAACAAGCATGAAATTCGCACGTATCAATTCGACGAAAAGCGACTCAGAGAGTATAATGGATACAGCCGTTCTCCTATACATAGGCAATAAAAAAAATCTACGGCTGGACGGTTAATCAGACACATCCTCGATGGATTGACACGCGGAATGCGAACTGTGAGTGATCAGTGTTTTATTTTATGTGACGCCGCTTTCTGCTGCCGCAAACGTCTTTCTTCAGTGAGGTTTGAGTTCGTGGCTTGATGCACTAGTTACTGTAATACAATGTCTCACAATCCCAAAGTCATCCAAGGATGTGCTGGAGGTGGGTGGATAACAGCGCCATATGTTTGCTACAATGCAAATGATCTGTACAAGGAAAATAGAAAGCGCAAACTGCCATCCATCTTCTATCCATATTCATGTGAGCATCAGGCGTAGGCACAGAGCAATGGCATCGATGCGGAAATAACGAACAATCAATCGAGCCAACTAGTACCGGTGCTAGCATCTGGTTATATGCAAAGATGACGTGCTCCTGACTCCAATTTCCATTACATATCAAAGAATTAAGTATTTTTAATGTCAATCACCATCACTAGGAAGAAAGAGTAGGAGGAACATAGAGATACGATTTGTTGCTATCTCAATACCATCGACGCAATGATGATAACAAATGATAACGTCTATTAGCAAGAAATATCTTAATCTTTAATTCCCATTTGTATTATGCGTGGTAAAGACTACTTCATTCCCCTCCTCCTTCGCTATTGCAACTGCTATAGGTAGATCTCTCTGCATACTGGGCTGATTCTGCTGAAACCACTACTAGCCAATAGTCCACGATTTTTCCCGTTGATCATATTATTTTATTGCTTACAATTCGTTTTCTGGAAAAATAAGAACCAAAAGACTCATGCATGGTGTCGTGTAGTGTAAATACATTCGACCATCCCATCATAGTGCACCAGTCGCTTCACAAGAACAAATTATGCGTCAAGCATACACGCCATATTGATGAGTCAGCGCTCTCACCAGGTTCTCCGCTGCAACGACAGTATATAGTCATCTGGGAGCGAGATGTGAATGTGTCGAAGAATATTCTTATACTCGTCATGTGTCTCCTACATGGACTTCCAAGATCACCAGAGTAGAGTGTTTGAAGGGTATGTGTGGACAACGGGAGAGTCTATCAATCTCTCAGACGCGTCCACATGGTTTGGTCCGTATGATGATAATCGCAGAATGTTATATGAGCACCTGTGCTGGTTATTTTTCCCGTGTCAGCTATTTATTCGACTTTGTCTGTGTACATGCATGCCAGCACTAAGATACACGAGATAGAATGAGCCATATCAGTGCTTTCCCGCCCCGTTAATCTCTTCATTCACTTCTATTCCCATCCCACACTCAACTCTTCTACGCATTGAACATTTACATACCAAAGCCGTTTTCACTTTCACAATGAGCAGATCCTCATGTTGTACAGCATAGGCAAATTGTGGAGCAACGATGCTTGTCGTGTGGATGTATATCATCGTAGAATGGGTTGCAAACGTCGTGTGCACACGCAAAGCATTATGCTTTTCTTTCCATATCCAGCATTCTGAGATTACGCTTTGCGTGGATTTTCAATGTTAGTTGATGATTACAACCCTTTAAAATCGATAATTTTAGGTCATTAGGGTTTTGAAAAATAGGAATGAGGCGCATGAGGCAATTGCGTAAGGACAGATAAGACGCCGATCCAATCCGCATACTCCATTCTTCCTGGTGTGCCACAGATGAATTCCGCTTACCAACCCACGGCTATGTCGTCCACCGCTGCTCCACCTACATCTGCTTCATCTGCGATGGACTCGACGCTTGAGGCGGCGATTGCGTTTCTTGACGAATACGATTTCCCGTATGATGCAGGTGATCAGATCGCCTGGCTCGATGGCTTTGCTGGTGAGAGTGAGTCACATTTGACATCGGTAAACACCAATCCTATCCCGGAGCAGCCGATGACGCAGTGTGAACTATTTAACAGCAGTAGTAGTGACTCACAGATGGTCAATGACTTGATGGGCAAGTTTCACACCGCACAATCGTCCAAACAAAGTGCTTTCGATGTGGAGTTGGCGAATGATGACGATGTGACTGTCAAGCGTGATCAAACGTCATCAATAGAACGATCGAAGAAGAACACTTTACTCAAGGAACAAGTCATCACGCAACCGACTGTTGTAGATGGCGTGCGACTGCGCAAGCGCGAAGAGCTCATTTATCTGCGCGATCAAGTCCAGCTACTAGAAGGCAAACTGTCGGAACTCATCGATATCCAGCAGCAGAAATCAACATCAGACTCAAATAAAGACAGCCGATCGAGCACTCAAGCACCGTCGATATCGCTCGAATTGTGGAAAGATATTGCAGTACGCCAGTTGGAACACCGAAAGAAGGTCGAACTCGAAAATAAGCGGCTGCGTGATTTGGTCGGAACTCAGATTCGAGTTGCAGCAAGTCTTCAGCGCTTGATGAAGAAACGCACAAGTACTGAGGTACGTCATTTGCAATTGGTTGCCGTTTGTCATGGTTGGACTAGCTTTAATATTTGCTTTCCTATTGTATATATTTATTGTAGGCAATTGAAGATGTCCTGGGCCTGCGATCGCGCCGACGATTCTATCCAGTGCGTAAGGATGTCAATTTCGACGAACTGGTCGGTGAACTCGACGGTTTGTATACAAAAGTGGATACGATCTTTGCTGGCGATCAATTAGACCGCTCTGCTTCGCGTGTACGTCGACAACAAGTCAAGCAGGACCCTGTGCAAGGTGTCGCACTAGAGTTTATTGAAAGCCAACTTGTCCCATTTGATATGCAAGTGGCAGAACGTGCGATTTGGCTGTCAGTTGGTGAGCGTGGAATTACTGAAGTCACTGTCGGTGATCTTTATCACAAGGTAAGCTTGTATCTATTTCATTGAAGCAAATTTATCGAGCGAACTGAACTGACGATGGAATTTTATATTGGCATTTGTAGAACATTATGTCAACTGAGGACACGATTATGAGCAGCTACAACGTCGTCGTGCGACGGCGAGACGTGGAAGCAAATGTGCAGATGCGCAAAGTGACTCGCAAGTACATCGAAGAGAACCGTATCGTGTTTGTCTCGATCTGCTCTTGCGAACCGACGCTCGTGGGTGATGGCCCATCGCTTGGTGTATCCTATCGAGAAACACGATGGCTGGTGCTTATGCGTGGAGATCTGCATTCCTCTGGCCCGACAACACTCATTCATTCGCACACCATCGTCCAGCAGTTTAAAGTGAAAGGACAAAACGGTCGCGAAGTGCTTTTAGCTGACTGCGAATCCTTTCCTGTCACAGCCTGGGACGAATCCATCTCGCACCGCAACAAAGTCTTTGAGATGGTGTTACTGGAAGAAGCGTCCAAATAGATAATCATGATCGGGAAAGCTGGAGATAGCACTGATGCTGAACGCTAATCTGCGATTATCAGCGTACGGACCAAACCGTGTGGACCTATCTGAGAGATTGGTAGACTCTCCCGCTGTCCACGTATACTCTTCCTATATTTATTCTGGTGATCTTGAAAGCCCATGTAAGAGACACAAACGAAATCGGCGACCCTGCGACCAGACCAAGCAGAAAGACGGGTAGAACGTCATTGAGCCAAGAGCCGAGTGACAGACCAGATTTGCTCTCACCAGGCGGTGCTAATCCATCCAGTATCGATTGTTATACCTCAAGACTCAAAACTATTGTCGTTCCTTAGACGTTTTTAACATTTCCATGAGGTGAGATGGAGCAATTCCAAAAAAATCATCTAGAGACCTTAATTGTGTTTCCAGTAGGAAAAAACAGGTCACAGCTACTTGGACGCTCGAGTATCGTCAAGCTGATATATTTTAAACCACAATGATGGTAGGCATGACATTCATTTTCCAATCCTCCTCCATGAGCAGTTCATGAATAGCTTCTCTGCAATGGTTGCTTCCAATTTCATGATAGTTCAGTATAAAATCGAGGACAACGCCAACGCGCCAATCTTTTTCAGTAATATCATCTTCAATATGGGGCACCACAGTCCAGGATACGTTCATAGATGTTGAGGGCACGTTATCCATTGTAGGATTTGATCTTCGCGCCACCACCCACCCAGAGAAATCGCATAGCAATCCATGGAGCTTCAAGCCATGGAGCTCCACTGGTCGCACCGTAGCCTTCAAAAGAAATATCACTTTATCTACGTGTACATATTTGCGTGTAGTGACATGCACATGCAAATCACCCGTCATTTCATCAAAATCCACCCGTATCCCCAAACTGTGCGCTGATATGTGCTCGTCCATATAAATTGTCTGTTGAAACATAGCGTCATTTGATCAAACTACCCAGTCCCCGCGAATACGAATGGTTTTAGAGCTGATGTATACACGTACACGTTCGTAGTAGCAATTCTTCTTCATCGTCTCAAGAGTAACGAACCTCCACATCGCATTTGAAGTGACACTGAGATCAAATGGCAGTACCTTCTCGCCTGCGAGTTGAACTACGAAATCATTGCCGCTGCTTTCCTTGATTTGAACTGTAGGGGAATGAGAACCTTCCGCGTCAGATGGAATTTCACTGGACTGACGATCAAATTCAGCATGATCATATGCTTTTTCGATGTCTGCCAATTGATTTTGAAAAATGAGCTGGTCTTGGGCAGGATCCCATTCACAATATCTCGCGCATCGCGTCGTATTTGTAATCGACAAAGGGGACTACAAAGCAAAGAAAACGATGATGATGCATAACATCATGCTTTCTGATCAGAATGACAAAGTTGCATAACTACCTCATCCGTAGCTTGCTCTTCTAATATGCGTTGCATTGTCTTGGCGAGTTGAACATGCTCACCAAGCATTTTTTTCAAACTGTAATTTTGTTGCTCAGCGCGCTGTCTCTCCATCAGTTGGCGTGCTGCTACGTTTTCCCAGGCAGAAGAAACCACACGTTGACACAATGAGGATTCATTCGGCGGTGTGTCACAGGCACAGGACTCCTCCGACGAATGAGTCAATTTCACCAACTCTTGCTCCAATTCTACAACTTTTTCCCGTAAATAGAGTAGTTCCTGCCGTTGGCGACGAACCCGCTTAACCGGCGGCTTCCTTGGTGTTACAGTTGCCGCTGTTTGATCCGATTGCTTCTTTGATGACTGGCGTTTATTGTGAACACTAGCCGGTTCATCTCTAGCTGGTGAACTATGGGAGGAGCGCGAAGATGATGAAGTACCACTGCTCGTCGGACTGTGCTTCTTCCGTGCACTTGATTGTTTCGTAGGTTTATTATTGATAAGTGTAGCTGTCGAAAACGCTGCGTGCTCTTCGGTCAAAATATCGACGTCACATTCTTCAATGAACGCTAGCGCATCTTCGAATGAAAGTGGAGGTGGAGCAGATGTAGGCGTGGCGTGGAGCGAGGGTGGACCATGATTCGTGTGGGCGATCGTAGGCATTTTCTAAAATCCGTCCACGTGAGCGCACAAACATCTCGTTGGATTTTGTTAGGTGGAGAGCGATTAGTCAACCCTCCTACCACTCACTCGCATTCATTCTCCGCAGTCGCCTGCCTATATTACGCCCCGTTGATGGCATGTTTCGTATTTCCAAGTGTGTGTAATCAATTAATCGCGTCGTGCTTGACCGTCGATTGGTCGGAAAAGCGCATTTCCTGTCGACCAGCACGTCTTTCAGTATTTCAGCGAATGATGGCCAGCCACGCTCGAAGAAGATTACGCACCTGCAATCATCATAAACATTCTCCACCTGTCTCAACTTGTGATTGTGTGGTTGGGTGTGGAACTTGCTGATGTCGACCTCACAACCCCAATAATCGATAATCGAGATCAACCTCAACATGACTAAGATGATTTTTTTGTGGGGTACTGATATGCCACATACCTCAATCGACCTTGGATTCAGTCGTCATAAACAGTCCCACGTAGTTCTTCTAGTCTTCCACGAGTAGCATCATTTTAGTCACCTCACATGTGGTGGTTAGTATAGTATGTCCGTAATTGCGCTGATTCGCACGTTATCATCCAGAGTATTGTCTTCGACATTGGGAACAAATCGGTAACAATAATTCGCGATACTGACAGAGGATGCACTTATATCATTTGTTTGGACGATTTCACACCCATCATGAAGTAGAACCCATTAGGCACCCGGATTGACATTCTGAGGTTCGAATCGCCTCATCTCCACCATAACCGTGTGATCATTATCTTCATATTTGTAGATGATGACCATGGCACAGTATTCCCTCTTGTGCTCATCATCCTGGATTATCACACCGAAGCTTTGCATCACGGTGTTCTCATTTTGCGATACAAAATATTGAAACAAATGGTAATCAAAATAGTTCACTTATACACTGAGGTGCGTAAGTGCCCAAACAGACCTTTATACAGTAGCTTGACAACAAAAACTGTGAACCAAGAACCGCCAGAGGGCATTCGCAGTGACATTCCGATCGAATGGAATCCTAACACACGCCGCGATCTCTATGCGGATCCCATAACTGTTGTCGGTTTTCACTGGTGTCTCATAATAATCAGGTTCCAAATTCTCTTGTTGTGCAGCTGACATAACGGCATCAGCGTCCAAGTACGCCTGGTAAGGCGATGTCAGCTAGTCATCAAGGATGCAAACGCTCGTGGCGTTCTCTACATTTGAGAGTTCATGATTTACGTTCTTTGGCTCTGTAACACGCTTAGTGTTCTAGAAAACAGACCAAAAAGGTTTAGATTCTAAAATGGTACTCTTAACAGGCAGCTGGAAAGTAAATCATTTCCTTATCATCATACTCAGTTATTTCTTTAAAATATTCCCAAGGGTTTTCGACGTTTTGCTCTGTCCTTTTAGCGTTGTCCTCAATTACACATTTTGCTGTTCGACATGCTGGTGCTCCTTGAATTACATCTCCACCACGCTCTCCCATACCGATGATCTGCTGAAACTTGAGGAAAACGATCAACCAGATAAGCAGAGTAGCTATAGTTATTTTTTCCAGTCGCGTCAATCATTCACCCAGCACCTTCACCTTGGCGCGCAAGTACTTGAGCTCCTCTATCTGTCGACGGATACCCTTCTTCTTGGATGGACTGGATCAATAAAGACACGATTCTGCGGGAACGAGCCGATGAGATTCGATCGCAATGAAGTTGGTGAGTGGATTGAGTGGTACAATATATCTTTTGCTGCTTAGATGGGTGGCTCAGTCGCCGATTCCGGTGGTGCATCCATGGGTTTCTCCTCCATCGCACTTGGATCCGTTCAATTGCATCTTGAATAGGTCTTCCGATCATGTCGACGAACAAGCTTAAATTATGGTGCCTGAATGTACGAGACATTAAGACAGGACAAGTAGAGAATATGGAGTTTCAGCAACAACTCGCTACTGAGCAGTATGAAGAAAATTTTGCATGGCCCAGCCAAACCCCATGGTATCACGCACGCTTCTTTCCATGCAGCTCACAGCTCCATGTAAAAGGCTGGTAATACCAACGATGTCACTTTCTTTGTCTATATGCTTTACTTTGTTATACTCAATAAGAATAGCTAACTGTGGTATGACTAGCAAGAAACATGGTCATGAAATCCTTCCTTCTCTGGATTCAGCAGATGCGAATGGCTCAATGTAGCTCTTCCAGTCTTCCTCAAGCACCATCGTCTTGATCATGTCACAGATGATGGTCATTTTGGACTTCGCTACGCCTACCACAAATTTTGTAAGTGCGCCGATCTCCCCATTTTGGTCTAGTGTATCTGTATCGTCTTCAACATCAGGAACGAGTCGACAGTACACTTTGACGATCGTGGCCGGAGACTCACTTGCATCATCCTTCTGAAGAATAAGCCGTCCGATATCACGAAAGCGGATACCATAGGAAACTGCGTTCGCTATCTGAGGCTCCAATCGTGCCGCCCCCACCATCACCGTTCGATCTATTTCTTCATATTTGCGGAAAGTGAGCTTGCCGTGACATTCCCCTGTCTGATCTCCATCTTGAACTGCAATTCCAAAGCTTCGCATCACAATATCTTCGGTAATTTCGTTATGCTATACATACAAACCAAGCACAAGAGGAGTTGTTGAACTGCAGCTTTTCACCTGCAATATACAGATTCACCATCACCAGACATACCGTCATATAGTAGCATTGACTACGCAACCCGTCTCGCGCCAGGAACCGCCACAATGCATTTGCGGTTACATCTCGATCAAACGGTATCCGGATACATGCCAAAAACTCGATACGGGTTCCATTTACCTCGTCGGTCTTTACTTGAAGTTCGTGAAAGTCAGGCTCGATGTCATTCAGTCCTACAGCTCTAATGACTGTATCTACCTCCACGTATGCTTGGTGGAGTGTAGTCAACTGATCCTCAAGGTTCCAGCCCTTCAAACCCTCAGTAATTGAGAAGTCGTGCTTCAAGCACTTTGCCTCCATAGTCAAATTAGTATTCTAGAAAATGAAGCACACGGAAACGATTAAGCTCTAATACAAACCAGAGGTAGCATATGCAACTGAAATTCCACACTTACCACTGGTCTCGCTTTCTTCTTTACAATTTTCTCTAGATTTCGTGCCATCTTGATCTGCCCCACCAGCATCGACTTCAATTGGGCATTTTCCTGTTCTGCACGCTGCCGTTCCTTGGCTTGCCGCTCTGCGACACTCTCCCATACCGATGCTAGCATTGCCGCAACCTCTGGTGAGCTCTGTGGTTGAATACTTACTTTTGACTGAGAAGTAGTGCTGATCTTGCGTAAATTTGCCAACCTATCCTCTAGTTCCTTCACCGTTAAGCGCAAGTGCTTGAGTTCCTCCATCTGCCGGCGAATGCGCTTTTTCTTGGGCTTCTGCTGTTGAACTACATGTCTTACGGCACCATTCAGCAACTGATCGTGGGGAGACATCGATGTAGATGTGTGTGCTGCGTAATATAAAGCGGATTCTGCTGCTAACGCGGACTTCTCGATCATCGTCAGCACTGTTTCTAGTGGTGCTTCTACAGACTTGGCGTCCGTCATTGCTCCTCTTCTTCACGATTAAGACTACTGTTGGATAGGATCAAAATTTGGCATATTGCTCATAAATTTGGACCTTATATGTTTTCTGTATAATTATCTTAAGCGTTTGTAATTATATAATGTTAGAATAAGAGCTGCATCTAAGAAATCCATATTTGGGGTTCGATTGCGTCATCCACGACAAAGAGCCACTTGATTACTCTCATTACTAAGATATTCAGTTGTGTATTCGATCCATCGTTACCAAAAAGGAAGAGCAGCCATGTGAGTGAATTATCTCGGAAAAGGTGACGCTAGGAGAATACGATTGAGTTTCGTCAAATAAAAATATTTTTTAACAAGCAATCCGCAAGTCAAGGGAGCCAAAAACAGCCTAATTCTTAGGTTGGCCAAAATCCAAAAAATCCGCTATTCGTGCTCTACGAAAATGTGTGGCAGTTCGAAACAGATCCGTCCAAGAAAACTTGTTTCCCGTGATTATTATCCAAGTCGTAGCATCCAGAGAGGAGAACTGGTACGACAAAATTTGCATTTTCTGTCAGATGGTCATCGATTTTGCGATTCTCAAGGTCGTTCAGAACATAAAAAATACCACAATACCATTTTTGTCCAATGATATACTCTGTAGCACATAGTATGGAACTCAAGTGCTGAAGAGTGGCTTAAGACACCAACAGTATTGCACCAATAACTCGAAGATTGCCGCCAAATTACTTGGACGACAAACACTCTTGACAATATTAGAGCTCATTTTATTCAATATGGTTAGGGTAAATGACATATATGAAACGAATTATGAATCAAAAGAAATAAAAACGATGACCATCAAGCTAAAACAATGCCAAAATGGAAGCGAATACTCATCTTTGACTGCTAATTACTCGACAACCACTAGTTCGATTTGAACGCTGTTTGCTTTGTTCATCATTACAAATAAAAAACTATCCTATGCCAAAATATTATGTGCTAAAAGGCAGTTGCGGATTTTTTGAGTTTAGGAAAACAACTGAAAACTGGCACCGTTGGCTCGCGGATTGCTTGTTAAAAGGCTAATCTATTTTTAAAAAAATAGGCTAATATAAAAAAACTTAAATATTTTATGTGAAGCCTATTTTTTAAGACAAAAAAATATTATGCATATAACAAAAATAAATTATTATTATTGTGATCTACTCGATTAAAATGGTCCAATTACTGGTGTGATTGCGTCATCAGAAAAGTCGGTCCAGCATCAGAGCATTCATTGCTCACCATGGTCGATCGTGCAAGAACCGACGCGTTCACCTCGCGCATCATGGGCGGCGATGGCGCAGTTTGGAGCGCAGACGATTGTAAAGAACGCGACAAAGATGCTGTGCATAAGCGAAGGTTACGCGATCGCAATTTGCAAAAGAAGGAAATCGCACGTTTGCGCTTGGAGTCCGCAGAGCTGGAACGACAGCTGCATCATCTAAACGACGTGAGGAAGCAAACAGACTATGGTCCATGGGATCCTCCTCATCCTCCTCCTTATCCAATACCACCGCCGCAAAATGCGAGTGGGCCATCGTGGAAGTCTATGGCCATGGATGGATTCGAAATGCTCAAGGCAGCACAGGCAGAAAACGTCAGACTTCGCCATCTGCTCGCTGAGCAGCACAATATCATGAGCAGAACAGAACGGATTCTACACAATCAAATGAAAGTCCCTAGGGTATATTTGCATATTAAAACGTGATGCGTACGATGAATAGTGTTTATGCTTACGCTTTACTTGTTTGTTTTGTGTGTTTGAAATGAAAGGTGTCACCGTCGACCCGAATGCGTTACCTGCGTGCAGTGGAAATGAATGGCGAGCATGGTGAGAATAATCACCAAGCACTCAAAGACTTTCTGAAGCTGCAATATCTGGAAATGAATAGTGTACTCGCTGACAGTGGGATAGCAAAGACGCAAGCTCCCGTACCTGATATTCGTGTGTGCACATTCTCCGACACGCAGACGCAGTTTGAAATGTTCCATGTGCGCGTCCTGCCATTCCATTACGCAACAACCAGTACAACATACTGGGAGAAGTGTACCACTACGTGCCAAATGCCAGATAGCTTCTACCAGCATGTAAGCATGCACAAAAAACACAGTTGACGTACATGACCTTATCGCGATGAATATTTTCTTATAATTCTCTCTTTGTAGAAAAGTGTGGAATCCGAAGATTTCATCACGCGCGATTTGGCGTTTGAACACGAAGAGAATGAGGTTGTGTACAAAGCGCATGGGACCCATTCGTTCCGGAAATTCATTGAGGAAGACTGCGTGGTTATAGTTACTGCCGGTTTTCTCCGACCGCTCGCGATTGCACATCAGCCTATCGATGGCCTCGAATTGCACAATAAATCATGGGTCATTATCCAACAAGTCGACGCAAACACACCGCACATTAGTACGATCCAAATGTATACTCGGTTCACACTCACAGTTGAGGCTGAGGTCCCCAATCGTGATATGTATGCAAAACTCCTATCTTCTTTTACGATCGCGAAAATGCGTGAGATGCATTCATTAATCGTTCAGCGCGTAGAAAATGCCTTACTGGATGGAAGAATGGGCTTAGCGTGACAATATAAGTATAGATCAGTCAACAACAGGTCAAGCATTGACATTGAATCAGCATATCCGTCATTTGTGCTTTCATTAAGCTAGTGAATCACTTTCACATTGGTATGCACAGATTTGCTGCTTGAGCTATCGCAGCGCTAGAGATTATAGTCGAGTTGCTGTCTTCGCTGTCGTGTCTGCTTCATCAACCTGGAAAGACGAACTTACCCAGCATGAAGTGGCCATTAAACTGATCAACATCTTTAGTACAGTGAATGGATGGTAATAATATCGTTTTGTTGCTATTTGAATATGTGTTCGGGATTACGACTGGACATCCACAACCAGAACACGAATTGATGAATATCACTGCCTCCTAAAACTTGGATCGGTGCATCAAGCTATCCACTTAGCAGTCAGTTGCGGTATTGAGTGACAATCTAAGTACAAAAAGGGAATTAGTGTGGCAAGACTCAATCTTTATTTGTATCATCGGGTAAATCACTAACGCGCAGTTACAGCTATCAGACAGCAGCGGTAACTTGTGCCGTCATTTTGTTCAGCGTGTTGGCTAAGCGCTATCGATCCTGTATTGAACAGCGTTGTCGGTGATGGTACTAGCAGCATGACCATCTCACGTGTGGTGCATGCCGAGGAAGAAGAAATGGCGCGCCCATCAGCGCATGCAGACTGGACCACCGCGGAGCACCAAAGCGGCGAGGTAAGCGATCACGATTTACAAAAGAGGAACGATGTAATTGCGGTTGACGAGTGTGGAGTTGGTATTGTCTATCAAACTCTTTTTTACAGCAATGAAAACCAGTTCAACAGGTAATAATCACTTCACATTAAGAAGAGCTACGAATCTTGCCGTCAGTGGGTAGCATCTCGATG
>BCKE01000006.1:466474-500438 GCA_001600495.1 Pilasporangium apinafurcum
TGGGAAATGCTTTCTTGAGATTGTAGCAATAGTTGCACGATTATGCGCTAGCTACCACATCATCATGTCCATTTCGGGATCGACGATTGGTTACAAGGGCAGTAAATTACTTTTTTTTGGCCAATGAAATGAATTTTGAACTGACAACGTCATTTTTAATTATCGAGATTTTTTTGATAACATTTGCAAAAAACAATATAATTAACTCCCTTCATAAGAACAAAATGTGCTTTAAACCACAAGCTGGAAACAGCAACAAATATTTCCCTTCATTTTTACAATATGAAGACTTTCTCAATCTTTGTAGTTGCATAGTGTATTCACATTGCACTCGAATCCGACACTCTCACCATGCCCTGGTCGTATTCGCCGATGAAAGCAAACGCTGCTTGCAGCGTTAGCCCTTCTTCATCCAGGAAGAACATTGATTTGTCGAGAAAAAAACTAACACGAAAAGAGCCTGTGCCAGAATGATGTTCACTGTCTTGTTCCATTTCACTTTGCAATGCTCTAATCAGCATACCAAACAGTCATTCTGTAGCTCTTACTAACATTCTTGCTTGCGAAGCCCCTTGTGGAAGAGAAGAATGTTGTTTTACCACAGTGTGGGAAAATGGGGATGCTGGAGTCATTTCCGGGGTTTAGGAGTAACTCAAGTGCGGCGAGGGCAAGACTAAAAGAGATTGATTGTAAACCTCACAATCAAAATATTCGCACTCGTTGTTGCCAAAAACGGTTATATAATAATTCATGGATGCATATAATGACGGCTTCATATATTACTAAAAATTGTAGACAATTACAAAGTATCAGATATTGCCTACATTAGTTACATCTCAGAACTACAAGACAATGATGTGATATGGTCCTGTGAAATACCCCTCTTTGTTTATGATAGACATGGAGCCCATACGAAAATTGGAAGGAGCCAAACTCAGGAAAGCGAAAGTGCTAGTGCTGCTACAGAAACAATTCCAATATGTATTATCTATAATCGTGTATATCTGTAAATTATTAGTCTACTTTAATCTCTAACTGTGTTGCATGGCGATGCAAGAGAAGCAAATACCGGACTTTCCGCGTCCAGTTCTTCCGTTGAGGATGACTCTATGACCATGATTGACAGTGAATCTTGGTCATCTTTTGGAACGATATCATCTCCATCACTATTCGATAGTACAATCTCCAATGGGTGTGTCTTTGGATTATAGATCCAGTATAAACAAATTTGAGATGCGCCAATGGTCAGAAATACAATGTTTGGGCCAATGATAAACCAATTGTGCTGCAAAATGCCGTAGGTGAACCACATGACATTGTTCGTGACCGCCGCAAATACCATCAGAATGGGGATAAACTCGGCAGATCTATACTTCAGGACGAGGAAAATCTTCTCCAGCGGCGCGCCGTATAGCAAGAGCGCCATAATGTCGGCGATGACCCCAGCTGTTCGGTTGACTTGTGCACGCGTTTGGTTTGTATGACCTAAGCCGCCGAGAATCGCATACACGCTGACAACTACCAGCACAACGGTGAGCAGGACGAGCACTTTTGCGACGTATTTCTTTTCAGGAGTCCATCGGTAGTAAATGACAAGGTAGACCAGCACAAGCACATCGCCAAACACGTATTGCGCAAAGATGGGAAAGATGAGGTCAGCGAGATAGCCATAGATCAACCTGAAGAATCAGCAACATCACACATGAACATGTCAAGCACAATTCTAATTTTTTTACTAAACATTTTTTGCGGGTCACATACCATACATGCGACGTGGCCATCATCGCGGCCAGAGGGATGATGGAAAGATAGCCGATTTCATGAGTCTTGTAAATTCGGTAGATTGCAGGTGCAGGACTGAGGAGCATCATGATTGATGTTATCCCGACCAAGACCCGAAACACATCGATGGCAGCAGAAGTCATTGATCAAGATGTTTTGAGAACTTAGTAGCTTGATTAAATGATTGATTGATCTGTGGTCAATCAATGAACGAGACAGTCAGCGCAAATGAAGGAATGAGGCCAACATATCCGTTCGATCAAAAGGCTCTGAGAAGTCCATTTACTTGTCATAATGCCCTCAGCATAGATTGTATCACCGCGATTGCGTCCGTCAATATTTTATCTGAATACGAAAAAGAAATGCGAGGGCTCTGTAATTGATCGGTATTCATACTGTATGGATATCCATTGAGTGCCCGCCTCAGTCTTTGCGTCGCGTGCTAATAGTTGTGAATTTGATTGGTAATGAATCAAAAGACTCGCGACATGATGGGTATTATAAGCGCTTTTCCGTCATTATCATCATTGTCGTTGTCACATGGCAGTGATTGTGTCAATCCTGAGCACGTAGATCTTCATGTCTCTTCCACCCTTTCGTACTGATGTCTCAGTAAAGTGACACTAATGAATTTATTGTTGTGGTTACAAAGCTACGGCTTTTACAACAGTATAGACCGCAGACAACGAGAAAACACTTCCTTCATTTCCGATGAAAAGATGATGACAAGGAGGTTTTATTCTTTTCCAGACAGAATCCATCCGTGAATTCGAGTTCTTTCATAGCCAAAGAAAAGCGCTGAACAAAATTAGTGAGTCACAATGACCGCTTCTCGAGCTCGATACTCTCGGAACAGAGCCGCAAAATCTTGTGTGTTGCGTTTGTCTCGCGCAGATACGAAATATTTCGCTAGCTTTAGCGTCAATTTACATTATTGTCCGAAAATAAATGTGTTACAGTTTCGAATCGGAACGGAAGTCAAACTGTGTATTAAGATCAAACCACAACCTATATGGTCAATTGTGTCGCATTTTGAACAGGGTCGTGTTTTACATCGCCAAACTGATACTAATGGACGGAGCCGAGGTTTCACATTCTACACAAGTTCGTGCCCAATACTGAGGTGTTTGGATGGTTCATATGCGATTCGCGTCTTAGAACTGTCGCACAAACTGTTGCTATCCATTCAACACACCGCAGTTTATAGTGATCGAAGAATCATGAATAAGAATAAGGTACACAGATGTATTCGACTGGGTTTTGTTTTTGCCCGATTGTGCCTCCACGTTTGATGTCCTTAATTGCGTGAATTATTGATTGCTTCCAGAGGCGAAGACAGAGCAGTAAATACTGGACTTTCGTTGTTGTTTATGGGTTCGTCCTTCGGTGACATCACCCGTATCGGCAGGGAATCTTGTTCAGTTTTTGTAGTATCATTATCCGAAGGCATCGTCAATGGATGTGTCTTGGGGTTGAAGATCCAATACAAACATATCTGAGAGGTACCAACCGTCAAAAAGACAATATTTGGTGCAATGATAAACCAGTCATGCAGCAAAATGCCGTAGGTGAACCACATCGTGTTGTTTGTGACCGCGGCGCAGACCATCAAGATGGGGATAAATACCGCCGATCTGTGCTTCAAGACATGAAAAACTTTCTCAAGTGGCGAGCCGTACATCAAGAGCGCCATGGTGTCGGCGATGAATCCTGCCGTACGAGTAACTTGTGCACGTGTTTGGTTCGTGTGACCAAGTGCGCCCAAAACTGCATATACGCTGGTGACAACAATCACAACTGCGAGTACAGCGAGTACTTTGCGCACGTACACCTTCTCGGGGGTCCAACGGTAGTAAATGGCAATGTAGACAAGTACCAACACATCACCAAACACGTATTGAGCAAACACGGGGAAAATGAGATCTGCAAGGTAGCCATAGATCATCCTGGGGAAGATTACATATTTCACAAACACAAAAAGGAATTGGTGGATGGTTTAACCAGCTTTCCAGAACAAACCTGTAGATTTAGCATACCACACGTGCGAACTTGCCATCATCGATGCCAGCGGGATGATTGAGGTGTGGCCAATCTCATGGGTCTTGTAGATACGATAAATAGCGGGGGACGGACTGAGGAGCATCATCACCGACGTGACTCCAACCAAAACCCGAAAAACATTTATTGCAGCAGAGGTCATTCTTAATTCGTCTGCGTCTTTGCTTTGCGATCACGTTTGTTGCCGCGTCAATATAGATTTACTTTTAGGATATTGCTGGTTTATCCTAATTTCAAATTGATGGAAGAAGAAGAGGATTATCGGTTTTGCTTTAAGCAACGATTGATCGATCGCAAATGATGGTAGTTCCTGTGCTTACGTCTACCAAGCGTATGTTAAAGAGTTTAGTTTTTCTTACCAAAGCAACCATGCGAAACGCAAGTTCTTGTGGTTGTTAGTGGTGACTCATGCTACGTATCACTTGGCTTTTCGATGTCTGCTTCCTTCTCTCTTATAAGTACCTATTGGGACTGCTAGTGCCGGAGATTTGCCCCATGTACTGAGATAAGATCGTTGATGTTGCGGTACTGAATGCCATGATCAGTCTGAAATGTCACAAATATCGAAACCATGACCACCAATTGATGGGTAATTGACATTAGCTACTTGAAGTTCACTTCAAGAGATCATATGAAATATCAATCGATCAGTAACTCAGGAAGGAGGACCTTCTCTTTTTCTTTCAGTTCGATTTGACTAACAAAAGCTTGCTAAGACTAAACAACCACAGAATAGACATCTACGACACATGAACTCGATGAATATGTGTTCATTCTTGAGAAAGATGTCTCTACTACCATTGACATCTCTATCAAGGACGAACTTCCAGTGAAGACAATCCAAGACTTTCTGGTGCTTCATCACGTCACGAATTCTCTCACATTTGAGAACAAGTCTTTCTTCTATACTTTTCCTCACACTCGTATGTGTGATATTTGCCTTTCTTTCGCACCGACACTACCGCATCACGCTTTCTGGATAATCATTTTGGCATAGCCATCAGTTGTGTCTCCTCGAGCATCCGTTCTTGAGAAGAARAGAGTTTGTTACAGAGAATTGGAAGCAGGTTTTTATTGATGTGTATTGGTTTGCTTAAAAAGTCAGGTCAAAGTGTATCGTAGAGGTAGAAGAAATGGAGGATAGAGGATAAGAACAATCTTACTTGAACACCTCTCCCGAATTTAGTATTGTCCTGTTTTTTTTTTTGCATGCATTTGCTGTGAGTTTCTTCCTCCGATGAAGACCTTCCAATTCCCATTCCATCGCATATCAACCTGAGGAAATAGATGCCAGTGGAAAGTTTTGATTGCYAAGGAAGAAGACCTTGAGTTCTGATCTGAAGCCATCCGTTGGAGTATGAGTTGTTCCGCTTTGGTAAATATACTGGAGATAATGAGGAACAATATTCGGGACTAACTTTGTGACACTTTAGTAAGTTTGTGCCGATTAGTGGCAGGACGTTCCCTAGTATTTTTACAAATCGCTTTCTACCATAGTCAGCAACCAAACATGGCGTTCCTGGAAGACTCGGCCGTAAGCCTAGAAGCAGTGCTGCAGTTTCTCGAAGATGAATCGATTGCCACTACTTTCAACATAAGCAGCCAGGTACACTCACAAGATTCGAATGAACTACCCACACAACAAGACGAAGAAGAAAATGCGCTAGGACTGAATGTTGACATTTGTGAATCAGCGGAGGACCGCTTGTCGCTTCTTTCGTCATTGTATTCGCCGTCTACAGATACAGATATTGCATCGATTTCAGCAATTGGTGTCCATCCACATTCTGAGCTACTACCATCACAAACGAACAAACAATTGAAACTAAATAACTCTTCGACTAAGAAATCAACCAAAGAAAAGTCCAAGAAACCACTCAAATACAACCCCAACAAGGCACGTGATGAACGGCGGCAGGAATTGATCTACTTGCGCAAGAAAGTCCAAGAAATGCAGACCCAATTGACACAATTACAAGCAAACCCTCGATTGCAGTCTGACAGAAGCGGTCTCGTTTGTAAACCAAATCCTAAAGTCTGGAAAGAGATCGCTACCAATCAATGGGAGCAGCGTAAGGAAGCCGAACGTGAGAACATTCGGTTAAAACTTGCGCTTGCGAGCCAACTCAAAGTTGCGAGAAGTCTTGAGGCGATTCTGAAGAAACGAACAACGTTGCGGGTATGTCATGAAGTGTGTTCTTTCCATTTGGAACAGAGATTAGAAATACTTTGTGTTCATGTCTAATAACCCAGGGCATGGAAGCGTGTGGTCTCAGTAAGCGTTCCAAACGGATATACTTTTCTAACGAGGTCGAACGCACGGATGCAGCGATTTTCAACGAGCTGCTTGCTGGTGTGGAAATGTCATATCGTGAGGTGGATGTAGTGTTGGAGACTATTGATCTTGGCAAGAAAAAAAGCACATACCGTGATACACACGTCCGCGATGGTGTGAATGGGGTGTACACAGTGATCTCAGCTTGCAAGGTCATGCCATTCGACTTTGACGCAACCAGTACTGCTGTTTGGCGGCATTTTGCACGCAACAAGGAACGTGCACCCTTCCATTCTTATTATCGTAAAGATACAACAGTAAGTTGCTCATTTTCTCATGTTTTTTGCAGCAACGAGTTCTGATACATCTATGTTTACAGGGACTGAAGTCTACGGAGGATATTATTGCCGAGAACATTGGCATTGAGTTACTTTTGTATAACAACAAAGTCGACTCACGCGTCAAACAAATCCTGCGAAAATATGTCGAAACAGATCGCGTGGTGATGGTATGGCGATCAATCACTGACAACGTCCATTTCGAGGGTACACCAATATCCGGGGTCCATTTCCACGAAAAAGGGTATTGTGTTATCAAACGACCCACGGCCACAGTAAATAACTATTCACTACTGCAAACGTGTTATATTATCACACCGGAATTCACTAGCTCTGCTTTGGACGAAGACCGCGAAACAATCAGAGAGCTCACCAATTYCRTGTTGAATGGCRYAGCAGCTATGCTTGCTACAACCCACCAAAYGATAGAGAATATCCTTATGACTCAAGCTTTAAGGCGGCAAAACTGATGCTGTTCTTATCGGACATCGCACGGAGTGACCTCAGTTTGCTATGGACGAAAGTGATCTGATCGCAATCCTCGACACGATTGTTATCCACAACAAAAACACCTGGGTGGTTCAGCAATGATCAACTCGGTTGCAGTTTTGTGTATCATTTCCACAAAAGAGCAATCGTAGCAGCAAAGTATTCCTTTTGCGGCCAAGAAACTGGGAAATGAAAAAAACTAAGAAGCTGCTTAACTACCGCTGCAACAAGACGCACGCAGTCAGAACACGAGAACATTAAAGTAAAACTCATACCGGGAAGTTAAGTTGACATCGCGAAAAGTCCCGATGCAGTCTCAAACAATAAGAAATGAGAAATGCTGAGGGTATGTCGTATGATGCTGATACGGAAACACTATGACTGCATTTACTGTATTAGTATATGTATCTCGCTCTGTTCACTCCGAACATGGAAGTATGTGGTCTCGGTATGCAAATTAAACGAGTCTATTCTTCAAACGTAGTCGAACAAACCAATGTGGTCATCTTTAACGAGCCGTTTGATAGCACGAAGGTATTGTACCGCGAGGTAGACACTGTGTTGGAAGCCGTCGGTTTTGGCTCGGACAACCTCCAAGTCATGTAGTGCCCAATTTCACGATTGGGTGAATGGTATGTACATAGTAGTCTCTGTCTCCAAAGCTCATCTATTCAGCTTTGACTCAGTCATTGCCGCTGTCTGGAACCATTTGGCATGCAGCACAGACTATACTCCTTCCCGTTCGTACTGTCAAAGGATGCAACAATACGTCTCCGCCACTAAAAAAATTCGGAGCTACTTGACTTTTACCAATCTGTGTGTGTTAGAAAGACCACAGACAAAGCAATCTCTGGAAATATAGGCACGGTACTATTTGTGTAGAATAGCAAAGCAAACATGCGCTTCAAGCGAATCCTACAGAAGTACATCGAGGAGGATCGTATTTTGGTCGTGTGGTAGACAATAATAGACGATGCTCATTTCGCAGATATACTGACGTTCAGTGTACAGTTTCATGGCAGAGGATGTTGCGTTATCCAACTGTCTAGCGCTGCATCAAATGAGTATTCACTGATACTGCAATTATGATATATCGTCACACCAGAACTCACAAACTGCGGCTTGGAGGAAGAACTTGAAACTATCGAAGAGCTTCACTGACTTCGTATTGAATGATACAGTCGCCATGATTACTGGTTGCTATCAAATGGTGGATAATATACTGGTGGCTCAAGCCATGGAATTGTAATACGAGGAACAAGAAATGATGTACTTTTAGCTGTCCTATTATTTGTCCCACCCATCATATCTCTCTTGTCAAGCAAAATCCAGACATCGCATTAACGCATCATCAGTACGCTCTCTCTTGATCTCCATAATCTGTACAAGATACTAGTCAGCAACGTACTGATTTGTAGTAATACCAAACGGATTTGTGATACACACGGCTGAGATGGCATGACTGCTGACGCATCGTAAGTGAAGCTCGCCACAAGAATGTGCTTTCTATTTCTTTTCACTCAACAAAAGTGAGACAAGACATTGTCAGAATATCTTCAGCCAAACTGAAATGAACTGTAGGCTTCTCCTGACCAACGGACCAGTCGTGTACGTCAGTACCTTCGACACCAATCGCGCGACATGAACAGACACCAAAAGTTTCGTTCATTCTAACTGATATGCACCAAAACTTCGAGAATGACCAAATGTGTCATTCGGCAATTTGCCTTGCATTGTTCAACTCACTTCCATTTCCAAGCGTCCGTTCCTTTCAATGCACTTCAAGTGCCAACAGCGTTTTTCTTCCCAGAACAGTCAGCTGAGATTTTCAAGGATAAACTAATACCAAGATGTCATCTGTGATCGTAAATATTTTCCGTGTATTGGCGGCGCTTACGTCGCTCATGATGATTCTCAGCCCTTCGATAGTTGTCTATCGGATACATAAAACCCATGAAATCGGTCATACATCGATCATCTCACTAGTCTTGGTGCTAGCCAATTGTCACATGTGGTAAGTACAAGGTTCAATGGTTGTATAGATTTTTTTTCTTACGATATGTCACTAAGCTGATATCTTCTTGTTATTCAGGATGATGTTTGGATACCTCGAAGGCAACATCTTCCCTGTGTTTATCACTTTCATAGTCGGAGATTTCATTACACTCATCTACCTGATCGTCTACTATCGATGTACAACTGAACGTGCTTATGTGCGCAAAGTGATTGGTGTTGTGGTCGTCGCGCTCTCGATCGTCAGTGTGTATGCGCTGCTGGGTGGCTTGGGTGTCACTCACCAACAACGCCATCAAGTCACCAATACGATCGGGTACACTGCCGCGTGTGTAGCATTGCTGCTCTACGGCTCACCATTCGAAAAGGTATTCCAAGTGTTAAAGCACAAATCCGCTGTCTTCATCCCTATTCACATGGTGATCGCTGGAACAACCAACAATGGAGTCTGGGTGGTCTACACCACTTTATCAAGCAATTGGTTCATGTTCGTACCCAATGCTGTCTGTTTTGTTCTGGGTATTATCCAGATTATCTTGTACGTCATCTACAATCCCAAGACCCATCCACTCATCACTCCAGACAACATACCAAAGACTGATGCTTCAACGACCACCGTTGAAATTGTGCTCTCACCAATGGCGGATGACCTCAGAGGCAGCAAATTCTTCAGTGAGAGCCCAAGCTTTCACGCCATTCAATCACCACTTGTGCCACTCAACAGCGAAAGAGGTACTGTAACTCGTAGTGCAGCAGAAGTAGTCATAGATGTAGATTTCCCTAGTGATGACGACCAGTAAACTTTTTTTCTCTTCCTTTGAATTGGAGATATTATCTTTATGTGTTGCGTATGTCTGCCGTAACATGTAGGAGCTTGTCACCTCAAGAGCTACCAAAGTAGGAGATCCTCCTCCCTGAGTTACTCATGCTTTGGCAGCTCTTGAGGTGAGCGTCATGAAGAATGATGATGATAATCGTATACCAACATTCCGATTTTTATAGTCAGAAAGGATTTTATTGGTGGAAATTATCCATTTTCATCTCTTACACCAATGACGAGCTCTACATTCATCAAAAGAGAAGTGCAAAATGACAACGATAGATGACGACGACACAATGCTGGAAGCAGCGCTGGCGTTCATTGACGAGTTCCACGACGGAACCATAGCAGCCAAGAAGACATATACAGACGCGAATATCAACGTGTGTGGGCGTTCATCACGCGCAAAAAACGACTCACGCGACCGCCAAAAACGCGAGATTGTGCGCCTGCGCGCAGAAGCAGAAGAATTAGAAACCTGTGTGCGCCACTTGCGCGCACAGAGACGTGAGGGTTCTACACTAGCTGTAACAGGAGATAGTGGAGGTATTAAGCTGTCCAAGGCGCAATTGGCGTTGCTCTGGAAGGACATGGCGTGGTGGAATTATCAATTGCGACAGGAGTCGGAAGCCGAGAACGAGCGGCTGCGCGGTCAATTAGCGACACAATTGAAGATTACCAAGGAACTGGACAAAATCTTCCGCAAGCAAGCCTTCACTACTAATGTACGTGTGTTAATATCTGCATTTCGTTGTGGACTATTAGGTTGATTTGTATATTCTAAAATTCTTCTAATGTGTTAAAGGGTCCACGAACCGTTCGTTGTCAGATAACACTGGACATGAACGATATAATGAGGGTTTCTCATGAGCTCGTTGAGGTGCTAACATTCTTATATCTAGACACTGATCGTGTCTTTGCGGCCAACAATTTGGACAATAAAGTCCTCCCGTTCACGGATAAGAAAATCCAACAGAGATCACCAACACGGACTGAGATCGAGATAATAGATGCCATGGTCCTCCCTTTTGCGTTCATGAACATTGGTGAGACGTTTTGGCATAAACGTGTTACGCGTTGCGAGCATAATACGTGTATTTTTGTGAATGTAAGTGTTCATGCTGTTAAATCGAGGGCATATATGTGGCCACTCATCCAATTATATACCAATATATGAATGAATATAGGACGTCGATGGCTCGGGAAATACCATGTCTCGCATGTATGCGGTGGAACACGAACAAAACGGTGTCAATGTTACATTGCATGGCCACCATATCTTTCGTCGATACATCGAACAAAAGCGCTATATCATCGTTCATTCTGGCCGGATCTACCTCGATCGAATCGAGAACAAACCAGTTAGTGGGATCGAAGTGAACGAGAAATGGTGGCTCGTGATCCATAGACCAGACGCATCACAGCCCAACGTCTCGGTCCAACAAACATGTGCGCAGATCACGATGGACATAGCGCACCACATCCCAAACCGCACCAAAGTTGCAGCAATGCTGACCGAGTTTATAGTCAATCGACTCACAAAAGGGTCCGCGTTATCTGCACACCTGCTCTTGGGAAGTGAAGTATACAAGCCGCAGAAGTATTCATAGAGCTAACTATAATTATAAGCAAAGTTTTTTACGAGCATACTATATAACTTTTCCAGCGATCGCCTACTTTTTCATGCAGGAGAAATGAATTCCTCTCGTCGTTATTGTCGATAACACGTGACTCGTGCCAATTCAAATCTGCATCGGAAAGGCAACACTTCATTGTCAACACTGCCGACGTATATTACACTAGTACCTGTTCGCTATGGAGAAATTAGATCACGATCGACTTCGCAGCAACTCCTGCAATATGACAATGCTGATGGGAGAGAAGGATGTAGTGACACTAGCGGCTGTGCTTACATCCAGCGACAAGTTCGACGACGATATCGAAGCAGTAGAGAACACGTACGTAGACCCAAAGGAGACAACCAGTAATAGTAGATCATACAGAAATAACGATACATCCAACTGACTGAAGCGCGAAATTGGGTCTCTGCTGACTGAAACAGAAGAATTGGAGGCGAGCGTTGCTCGCACAGAGGTGTGGAGCATTGATAGTAGCAGTGAAGAGCGATAGTAGTGATGGAGGTATCAAGCTGTTCAAAGTGCAGGTAGTTTCACTCTGGAAGAAATTATCTTTTCACTAGGTCATTAGTATGTATCGCTAGTGCTAACTTTACCTTTTCCGTGTAATATTGAGATTGACTCTTTCAGTCGAACAGAGCTGTATCTCATATGCACATTCTTCCATTAGACCACTAGTCTGAGTAGCTGTCGTTTAATCATTATCTTTTGTGCGGTATCAATATCTGTCTGGATGTTGCTATGCATTTTCTGGAGCACACAGGGTTTTATCATTGGTATGTTCACGAAAGAGAGTAACCACAAGTTTATTCTCCAAGCTGAGATGATCCTATAACTATTTACTGACTATGTGAAGTGGAGAGAGCAATGGTGGTACCTGCCAAGCGATGCGGAATGTTGGTTCTCATCCTCTCAAGAAGTCATCAATCAGAGATCGAAGTGATTGACTTCGACCTGTGGTATCACAGGTCAAACGAACACAACTAACCAAATGAGGCAAATGGTTCTCAACGACGATCAGGTTCTGGACGCTATAGTGGCATTTGTTGACGCTTTCCATTATCGAAGATTATTATCACAGACAGTAAGTAGCAACTATCCAACTGAGAAAAATGGAGGTAATCAGAATGGGCTCTTGACTACAGCAAATACCACCAAAGTCACATGCATATCATATACACAGAAGCACGACCACAAGAAATCGATCTTGCGATTAACTCAAGAATAAACTCCTATGTTTGCGCACAGATGTAGTCGAATCAAAAAAGTACCTTCGGTAAGTTGTGAGACTCACCGATGGTGAAGATATAATGATACAACTATCTGTACCCATGCTACCTCGTGAAAAGTATGTGATTGGGATGCGATAGGTGATTGAAAATGCTTTATTAGCGCGAATGCACTATCTAGTGAAAAAAGATACATTTGTTTGGTTTGTAATAACTGTACTGCGAAGAAAAGCTGATGGATCTTGCTAAGGATGATATGCCTAAGATGCCAAAAATTGTTTCTCATCGATGAAATAGCTAAATTGAATTAACTTGACGTCTTAAGAGTGAACTCTCAATCTTTTCTAGTTTTGCCTGCACGCCACCTTGCATCATGTGAGTGACATAGGCAATCATAATCTTGACGTATCTGTCCATGCTGGGGGTTTTGGTCGCTGCATCGATCGTGTACAAAGCACAGAAACGGAAAACGCATATCTCTTCCACGGCGTTAGGCTCTTTCTGTAAGACGAACCAAAGTTTTTTGTTCATGCAGATGGCGTCGACTGGTTTGTGGTCTATCGCCACGGGTTCAGCTTGCCCTATGCTCACGATGACAATTCGATCCTTCTCCATGTACTTTCGAAAGCTCCCACTACCTCGTACATTGAGCGTAACGTCCCCGCTTTGTTCCACTAACGCATATTTGCGATACATTGTATTCCCAGTCGCATCTACTTGCTAAGGCAAAGACGAAGAATTAGCATGGTTGACAAAACAATGTGCGATATTGGAAAACCTACGTACACATTGATAAGAAAACGAATTCGTTCTACATTGATTCCAAATGGCCGCGCCAACGTCGAGAAAACTAAACGGTATGATGCCGGAGCACGTGACTTCGACTTTTGTCTGGATAGGCGAGACCTGATAGATTGTACAATTCGAGAAAGGTGGAGTTTGGTTGTACATGTCACTTGCTATAAGGGCATTCTCTGTGTCGATATACATCACCGCCAATCTGCTTTCAAGCTCGGCAAACACACTGGACGAAATGCTTGGATTCATCCCATCACCTTTGAATTTGGATCCTCTATTGAATGGCGATGCTAGACGCTATCATTGAAAAAATCAGCGCATATGTCAAGGCTAAGGTAATCCACTAAGCTCTCGTCCTTACCTTCTCTGCGAGGACGCGTCTCCGCAACAATAATCGATGTAGGGTCTTTGCCACCTTCATCTCTTGTGCCAGTTGTTCGCGCAATTTCGTATTCTCTGTCTCAGCTGCTCGCCGCGCTCGATAATGCCGTGCTACCAGGTCTTTCCATACTGATGAAAACTCGATAGCCATCCCATTACGCGAAGAAGATGGTAGTATGTAAGACATTGTATTTGGAACCAACTTCTGTTGCTGTAGCTCACGGACGCGTTGTTCGAGTTCCGAAACCTCCAATCGCAAGCGCAAAATTTCTTGCTTTTGGTGGTCACGCCACTGGTTACGCCTTGGTCGCTTTACATTCATCTTCTTCCTCTCATCTTGTGAGTTGTTAATGCTCACAGCTGTTGTGTCGATACCATTAAATACGCCAGTAGAATCACTGGATTCATTACTATCACTAGTACGATCCACATCATTTTCGGCGTCCAGTTCCGCTTCGAATTCATCGATAAACGCCAGCGCAGCCTCTACAACCGTCGTGTCTTCTGAGTTCGTCATATTGAGCCCACACTTTCCAGGAATGTTTGTGAGTTGTGCCTGCGTGATTGCCCAATAAAAACTGAGTTGATGGGGTAAGCTCCATGGACAAGGGCGATTACGAAGCATACACTCTCATTTCGTATTCTTCGACCAGACTTTTCTGAAAAATTACTCTCGGTTTGCTGAAGCATGAGCTGGACGCCATCGTGCAGTTTGCGCATCACCTAGGTGATCAACATCTTGACCTGTTCGTTCATTTTATGGATGCTTGTTGCAATTTTAATTGTGATTTAGGTGTATAACTGAGGCAAACAAACATTCAGCATCTTTGAGTCTGCTTGTTGAATAACAAACCACTTCTACTCGTTATAATAGATCCCCTTGAAGGTCTGTCCACAGATTTCGACGGACTTTACTCTTCCCAAACAGATAATCATCAGATAATCGTCCTCAATAATCTAGTGTTATCCTGGATATTGACGATGAAATTCGATCGTTACCGGTCGAAACCAAATCTTCTGCATAAAGTGCTGCCGGATTCGTTCAGTTGCAGCGAAGGAAAAAAGCAAAATGAGTGAGCACAGAAGTATCGAGTATTTCAAGCACCTAAAAACGCGGTCAATATAATCGTCTAATTACACCCTTTCAAGTCTTTATTGTGTCACTATCCGAATAGCCTTTAGAGAAGCAGGAGATCGAGACGAAGTTGGACAAGTACTCCAGAAACATTGTTATTCTTTGCTAAGGAGAAATATCAGCTGGATGAATTGATCCTATGAGAGCTCCATACACAGTCACGTGCATCAAAGTGATAAACATAGCATTAATGCCTGCACTGAGATATATAACCACACACATCTATGTGCTTGATCAACTCCCCCAAATCGACTAAACGATGCTAACAGACCGCCTGACCGCGAAGTAACACGTGCTCTGCCTGCTGCAGTGTGAACGTAGTGTTAGTCACCACATTGTTTCCTAAATGCTTAGCCAATAACTTTATTTCTTCCTGCACAGCTGGGGTGTCAACAACCCCATCGATTGTAAGCTGTGCGCAAACCTGAAGGACACTCACGTTTGGCAGCAAGTCGCTAATACCACGGATGACAAACCAGAATTTTTCGTGAAACATGACCCCATTCATAGGAGTCCCATGTAGAACCAGAGGTTTCACACGGCCAACACTGACAAGAACTACTCGATCTTCCTCGACGTACTTCTGAAAAATGTGATGGCCACGAGTTAGAAACAAGGAACCGCAGTGCCCCTCTCCTTTTGGCTTACAGCTTCGAGTGAATATATCCTCGATATCCTTTGGTGCCTACAAATGGATGCAGAATGAATTGAGCCTGTTAGAACAGTGAGAAAAAAAACCACGCCAACAAGTTTTCGCACCTCTCCGTCAGAGCGTTGTTGATGATTGCCAAGCATGCGAATGCCATACCATACTGCCAAACCCACATCCTTAAACCCAAACGGAACGACTCTCGTATCTACCACATCAATGCGTGTCTGAATTGTCGAAAGCTTATTGATTGACGTTCTTGTAAACGGAGATTCAATGTGATTAAGTCCGTATGTCTCAAAGACGCGGTTAGTGTCGACATACAGCTTGACTAATCCTTGTTTGAGTTGCTCAATGGTAGCGTTGTCTGCATCCATTTCGTTTGCAAAGTCAATTCTACAATGTGGTGACAGTAGATTCTATACATACCAAGAGAACATTAACATGATTAATGATTAATATCCATAATGCCCAAACGAAAACAATACGTACATTTTTCAACGCCATTTGCTGCTGCACCATCCTTTCCAGTCTCCTCGCTAACCTCAACTGACGTGACAGCTGTGCTCGCAATTGCGTATTCTCCGTTTCCGCTGCTTTACGCAATTCGTAATGGCGTGAAGCAACATCTTTCCACACCGAGATCAGCTGCACTTTCATTTTCTTTTCTGGGTCTTCGATACTTTTACGTGGCATGATTGTTTTGTTTCTACCAACAGGCAATCGGATGCGGTGTTTGCATTTCACCAGCCGCTGTAAATGTTGCACGCGCTTTTCAAGATCTACCACCTCTGATCGTAATCGTATGATCTCCAATCGCTGGGGATCTGATCTACCCTTGCTGGTTTTGTTGCTGATCGTAGATTCAAATTTCTTATGATGACGCTGTGCTTGGTCATTCATTGTGTGCTCATATATGAGCCCACTGCTGGCGGCGTTTTGTCCAACACAGCAGTCTAAATGCGTATCGCTCCATATGCTGTCCATCCTGTCAGTCGACTCCACTTCGGCGTCATATTCGTCGATAAACGCCAGCGCGGCTTCCAGCGTTTCTACCTCTTCGCTCAACATTGTCATCTCAGAAATGGCACAAGGTTCGTCCTAATTTCTTGTGAGTGTACCAACATATTGGTACAAACTCTACATATCGAATTTAAGAATCGGATTACTGGAAGAATTGGCCCATAATCCATTTGGATCATACGAATGCTGATTGGCTGTTTCGATTATATTTATCCAATAATTTGCTTTCAATGTAAAGGAATGATGGTAAAAAATCAGAGTGTAGGCTCTATGCTGTTTCTAAAATGATTCTTTTTAAATCGATATAGGATTATATATGAATTTATATTTGAATCAACTACTCCTCACGAGTTTGTCATTTAAGCAGTATATGATTTCGATGTGCTTTGATTTTTCTCGGGCTATTGTAATTTGCATTAGCTTGCTAGTGCGGAAATCGACCTACACATTGATTGTTTCGAAGAAATGCAAAGTAAACAAACAAAGATCGACCCTGAGTTACCAAATGGTAGCTCATATGATTTTTTTCAATATTTACCATATATTGGATATTAGTGAGACTCAATGACAAACAATCCAAATAAATGGCACATGCATGGTCTTTGATTCCCTTTATTGTCATCGCAACACTTGTGTATCAATGTCTGCTCCTGTTGTTGTTGTTGCAACTCTAAGTTTAGCATTATGGAGAACTTGGTCCATTAGATCGTTTTCAATCATTTGATGACTTGCACCAATGGTTCCAGCGACCGATTTCAGTAAGAATTCCGTCACTGCTCTTAGCTTCTGCTCTCGATCTTGGATTTCTCCATACACCATCGGATAAATCATATAGCAGGTCTGAATGAGCGTATGATCTGGGGTGCGCATCACGACCGAGTAGCTTCGCTCTGGCAAAAGAATACCGTTTGCAGCAACTGCTGACACCTCAATCGCTTCGCCATGAGCTCGCCAAGCAACCACAACGCGGTCTTCCTGTTCGAATTTCCGTGTGATCTGCCACACACGGAAATCGCCTTTACTTCGACCACCATCAAGTCGAAGACCAAAACTTTCTGTGATGGTGTCCGCTGCTGAGTCCACTTCCTACAAACATAATGACCAATAACAAAATACTAGATGATAAAGAACGATGTCTTGATCATAGCAACAAAATGGAATAAAACGACGCATACCGTTGCCTTCTTTTCATAGTAAAACCGTGTGGGAACGCGATCCATGGCTTGAGCAAAGTGTCTCCAGACTGCTTGTCCTGTTGACTGAAGATCAAATGGAACAGCTTTGTTCGCCACAATGACCAAATACGGTGCTCCGCTTGTTTTATCGTACCGCACTTTTGCGCTCTGATACGATTCTTTTAGACTAGCCTTCCCATTCATTTTAAGCACTTCGTCTACATCTGACAACGAGTTTTCGAAACCTGTGCGCAGTTTCTCGAAAATCACTTCATCGTTCTCAAATGAGTCGATTCGTTCCAGAACCCCATGGATTTTGTGGCCGTGAATAGCTTCCAAATTCTAACGTTATCGAAAAGAATAAAAAAAGTGAGACCATAACACACACGCAAATACGAATGAGGGCAAAGTCTACCCGCAAACTCGTTTGGCGATGCAGCAACTTCTCTAGATTCTTTGCCAGCTTCATTTGCGTATTCACAACCAGTTTCAGCCTGATATTCTCCAATTCGGCGCGCTGGCGTTCATTATACTGACGAGCGGCAATTTCTTCCCACAAACAACTAAAGTTTTTCTGCTTCTTGGCCCAGGACTGCAATTTGCGACGTCGTCGAGCAAACTCGGCAACTTCGCTCCAACGAAGTAGATTCAACGAACTTGTTTCCTTTACGGCAAAAATTGGAAGTGCTTGTGATGAGGATGACGATACAGATGACTCATTTGGCGCGTCAGTGCCCTTGAGTTGCCTCAGTTGTAATTCAAGGCTCTGGACCATCTTTCGTAAAAAAATGAGTTCTTCGCGACGTTCGTTGCGCGCCTTGTTTGTGTCGTACCCTGCAGATTTCTTTTTCTTTTGTTTGGCAGCCGAGTAATCTCCATTATTGACCAGCATTTCATCCACTACCACATCAACTGTTGTTGTTGTTGTTGTCATTTGATCCTGAAAATTTGCGGTACTGTAAGGCGGGGTGAATGAGAGGCCAAATCTGGTGTCCAGCATGGCTGTAAACGAATTGTCGCCTATTAGCATGTCAGCACCGTCCAGAGCGCCGCCATCAAAGCTAGTAGGGAGTGGCCACTGCGCAGCGGCGTCACAGTCGCTGAGAAGAGCGAATAACAATGCTTCATCGTCGTCATCTAGCGAGTGGCTCATTCTGGTAATACTTTAGCAATAGTAATGATACTGGTGACTGATTGGGTGTTTATTATCTATGTATCTATAGGTTTAGGGATTACACATCAACCGTTATTGTTTGGGTCCGACTTGACTAACAAAAGCTAGCTGAGATTAGACAGCCATGGAATCGACATCTACAACACATAGACTCGATCAATTCAGACGAGTAGCTGCTCATTCTTGAGAAAGATGTTTCTAGTAGCGTTGGCATCTCTATCAAGGACAACTTTATAGTCAACACACTTCAAGACTTTCTGATATCAAACATCTTCTTCAGAAATTGTTTCTGTTCCTTCATTCGATACAAACTCACTTTCAGAGCACTGTTCGGACTTGCTTTGCCTGTCCTACGTCGTTTTATCCTTTTCAAGTCTCAGAAATCAAAGTGTTCTGACCATTCATGCCTCTCTTCCATTTTTTTCTGGCAATGATGACGTTAACACAAGATCAGAGATCTTCTTTAACTTTTTGCACCTTCATGTCTTCATTATTGTCTTGATAGACTTATTGGTCAGTGTGAACCACGCCTTGGACACCACACTCTTTACAGATTTGTGCAAAGAGTCCATACCCAAATCGATCTTGGACGATAACTGTGATCGTTGAGATCTGCTCTCTACGTGCTATCGTTACCAATCTGGACGGTCTTGTCTTGCTGCCGATTGCATGGAGAAAATATGTTACGTGGTCACTTTGATCGAGATTGTTGAAGTGCTTGATGTCTTCATACACTAATATATGTAAAAACTGGAAAATGGGATTATAAAAAAATAGGACATTCCAACAATAAATAAAAGAAATAGGACACATGTATACCAACTATCTGGATCCCGTATAAATATAGGATTATGATATTTCTACCCCCTTTTTTTTTATATATCTACCCCTCAAAGTGCAAAAGATGGTAGAGTTTACTTCAAAACACAGTATCATGTGTCTTTTGCCTATTTAGTATTACCACACATCGATGATCGGCCGACCATATTGTTCGTACCGTAGTGTGAACGCACTACACGCAAAGAGAATCCCTTTTGCTACGCTAACTCAAATAAAAAATCGAAAAACTCCTTGGCTGATCCGTAGCCCATGAAGAACTCACTTGTCTTCTCCATTTTTATTGCTTTGTTGTCCTACCCAATCACCAATGATAACCAAGTCTCGTTGTTTGTGGGCTAGCATATTTTGGCATCCATTCTACCATCTTTCGCACTTTGAGGGGTAGATATATCAAAAAAGGGGGTAGAAATATCGCAACCCTATATTTATACGGGATCCAGATAGTTGGTAACATGTGTCCTATTTCTTTTATTTATTGTTAGAATATCCTATTTTCAATTATAGTGTCCTATTTTTTATAATCCTTTAGAAAATTCATTAGAGAACTAAATAGGACCAAAAACCCATTTTCACATAACTGTAAATTTGGACTGTAATTATTTTTTTACCGTGGACAGATACCGTCTGTACCATGTAATAGAGCAATGCCAGATGCCCACTGTCATCGTGTAACTTGCGTACCACCCTCTTCTCCTTGCATTTTTGTTGCTTCTAGTTTGACATTCCGAAGCACTTCGTCCATTAGATCGTTTTCGATCATTTGGTGGCTTGTGTTGATGGTTCCGGCGATGGATTTTAGTAGGAACTCGGTTACTGCCGTCAGTTTACGTTCTCGGTCTTGGATTTCGCCATACACCTCTGGTTGGATGATGTAGCAGGTTTGAATGAGCGTATGGTCAGGAGTTCGTATGACGACCGAATAATCTCGTTCCCGCAAGATTATGCCATTTGTCGGAACGGCCGATATCTCGACGGCCTCACCATGAGCTCGCCACGCGATCACGATGCGGTCGTCTTGCACAAATTTCTTCATAATTTGTTTCACACGGAAATGGCCTTTACTTCGACCTCCATCGATTTGAAGACCAAAGCTTTCTGTGATGGTGTCGCCTTTCGTGTCAATTTCCTACATATGGTAACATGGGATACCCAACCAAAATGAAACACAATAATTAGCTGAAACGTTACACGAGTAGTATAATTCACTAATGGTATACAAGAGACGCTTACCTTCGCCTTTTTTTCATAGTAATATCGTGTGGGTACACGATCCATGGATTGAGCAAAGTGTCGCCAAACGGCATTTCCAGTTGATTCAAGGTCAAATGGAACGGCTTTATTGGCAACAATGATCATAAACGCCGCACCAGTAACTTTATCTTGACGCACGTGCGCATTCCGGTATGATTTATCTAACCCAGCAGCTCCATTCATCCCGAATACTTCATCTACATCAGATAAAGAGTTTTCAAGATCTGCACGCAGTTCGTTGAAAATCGTTTCATCATCATCGACGGAGTCAATTCGTTGTAGGAATCCGTGAATTTTATGACCCTGAACGGCTTCTAAGTTCTACATACAAAGATAAGCAAAATAAATGAGTAAATGTGGCAGAATGAAAAATAATAAGTGTATAAGGTAGAGAAATGCACCTTCAAACTCGTTTGACGATGCAGCAGTCTCTCGAGACTCTTCGCCATCTTGATCTGTGCGTCCATAACGAGTTTCAACCGAATGTTTTCCAGTTCAGCGCGCTGTCGCTCTCTAAATTGTCGTGCAGCAATTTCCTCCCACAAGCAGCTGAAATTCTGCTGATTATGTGCCCACAACTGCAACTTCCGATGCCGAACAGCGGACTCGACTAGTTCACTTCGAGACCGTGGAGTGATCTCCTCCGCAGCTAGTACTGGTAGTAGTCGTGACGGCGATGACGCGGGCGCATCACGTGACGTACTACTACCATCTTTGAGTTGGTTCAATTGTGACTCAAGGCTTTGGACTGTCTTGCGCAGAATAATGAGCTCTTCGCGACGTTCGTTACGCGCCTTGTTAGAGTTGTACCCAACGGGCTTCTTTTTCTTCTTTTTAATGGCTGAATTGCCATCGGTACTGATCAGCATTCCGGTACCAGCAGCTGCAACTGCTGATGCCATTTGTTCTTGAGTGTTTTGCCCATCGTCGATTGAGGCAGTTGGCGCGAAGGCGAGGCCGTATTTGATGTCGAGCATCGCTTCGAACGAGTCTTCGCCAACTCCTCCAGTTTCTACATCGCCAAATGCACCGTCGTCAAAGTTGAATGTGAGCGGCCACTGCGCGACATCTTCGTATTCACTGAGAAGAGCCAATGCTTCTTCCTGGTCTTCTAGCGAGAAGCTCATTGCGGTTCGAGTTGCGATTGGCAACACCAGTAACTGATTGGATTCTGTGCTCAATGTTTTATAGGGCTAGGTATTATGTCACGGTATATCAGAACATACCGCAACTGCATAAACTGAACAGAATGCAAAAGGGTAATTGTATAATAATTTACCGTTTACAGTAAGAGCGGTATCCACCAAATTTTTTTACAGGGACACCAACTTCTCCTTCACCTACAGCGCTCATTAACTATTGGGTTGCCCCGCTTTGATCGCATTCTCTCGAAGCAATACGTTTTCAATCTCTTGGTGATCCAGTTCAATAGAATTGCTCATAAAATCGATCATGATATCAGTGATCGCGTTTATGGCCTTAGATTTTGTGGCCATCAGTTCAGGTGTGCTTTCCAATGTGATGAGTTTTCGGTACTGCAATAGTGTTGTCTGAGATGCTGTAGTGGATGAAGGATCTGTGCATTTCTCCGTGCTGGGTCGTCGCATGATGAGCCATGATTTTTCACGGAATTGTACCCCTTGAAGAGATTGACCTGCCACTTCAACAGGTTCTACAAGTGTAGAAAACACCATCACTACTCGATCATTTTCGTCGTATTTGCGCATTGTGTTCTTCCCCCGTACGTTCACGGTAATTCCGCGGTCCTGAAACTCCATACCATAGCTTCTTGCAATTGTGCCATTATTAGTTACAAATCTCTACAGATAACGAACACACAACTGCATGTTGAAGTATGAAATCGAAAAATACACCAAAGAACCATAGGCAACGCGCCACGTACCTGATGATAGTAGCCTTCATAGCACGTACACTCATGTGCGGCATGCCGCCATAGAGCCCTTCCAGCATCGTGTACTTGGAAGGGAGTGTGTTTATTTTCCAGCAGTTCGATAGTCGTCTGTGTAGATGATAGCCGAATCACTTGTTTGCTGCAAAAAGGTGATTCTTTTTGTGCTAATCCACTGGAGATTAATGCATCGTCAGCATCGACGTACAATTGACCGAGAGAGTCGATAAGTTCGTCCATCACTTTGCTCTCTACCGTCGGGTCCACTTCGTACAGTTGTTGAACACGGCTTTCATGCGTTAATCGGCCACCTCTCTACTCAGCAATCAGGTACCACAAACATTAGAAAGCAAGCAGACAAACAGGGAGCAATATAAAAACCTACATCATGCCGAGATTTGGTGTTCAGGATTTTTTCGAGGCGACTAGCGATCCGCAACTGTTCTGCCACCATGTTCTTCAACTTGACATTCTCGACCTCGGCTGCCAGCCTTAATTTCTGTTGACGAGCCGCCGTGTCAGCCCATAATGATAATGCCCCCGATGTTTCTTGTTTAGATACTTGCTTGTCATCCCTGTCACTTTCGTTAGCTGCTGTATCTGTCAGTAAATGGGGTGGACGAAAAGGTCCATTCACCGTCAGAGATCCGCTTGCTATATGCTTGGTTCGGTTACGTAGTTCGGTAAGTCTTTGCTCCAATTCAGTGGCTTCAACACGTAAACATTCTAACTCATGTTTCTCTCGATCGCGTGTGCCATTCAATCCCGAGGGTGCACCGAAATCGGCACGAGGTCGTCTGCGCACGGGCGGCGAGGAGCCACTGCGTCGCAGAGCTGTTCGAGGAGTTCTACCAGTCGGTCGAACTGTACGCGCAATCGTGCTCGTAGTTACGGCATTCTTCGTAACGTTGCTATCACTGCTGATATTGCTATGTACGGATGTCGTGGGGCTCGGTGCTTCGGTTTTCACAGTGAGGAAATCAAGAACAGGAGATAAAGTAACGCCGCTGTCAAACGAAGGCGAAAGCATCACCAGCGCGTCCCTCTCTCCGTCTTCTTCGATGGGAGACGGTCCATGTTCGTCTAGCAATGCTAGTACAGCCTCCAGCGTCTCAGTTTCTTCATTCTCCAGCAGCGGAAACTCCATTTGCCCTGTCGATTGTTCTCTCGCCGTTCTTCCTTTCCGCTGTTACTGTTGTTGGTTGGCTTTACCGAAATGACATGCATTCTCGATACGGAGATGTACAGTAGGTAGTTAAATGCTGGCCTCTATTGTGCTAACTGCAACTCGGAGACATTTGGCAAAAGATGGTTCAAAGCCATTTTTTGGGAAAGCTGATGTCTAACTACAGAAAAAAGACCAATGCCAATTCCATGGGATTTGGGACCACGAACGCTCATTTGCTAGACTTCCTACAATTATCAAATCCAATAAGCCGAATGTACCGCTAACGGCGGCGCAAGAGTAAGATCAATGCCTTCCCGTAAGGTTGGCTTTGATAGTGACCAGGGGACAGCATCAATGTGGATAACTTGGGGCTTATATTATCTCCTTTTGTAGCTGTGCACCGTTTTTTGTAAAAAATTGCAGCCGAGATCTCATCGATCGAATGTGCGTCATCCAGACAACAGGCCACAATTAAAGAGGATACTTTGTTTGATTAGATACGGTACGGTTGTTTTGAAGCCATCTACGGCAGCCTGGTAAACGCCAATATTTTCGTTTTGCTTTTGTATAATTTACATTTTTAATGCATGCATTTCTGTAAATCACTGGTGTTTATGGCCATTTCTAAAGTTTGCTTTATGTTGAATGCAGTGGAGCAAGTGGTGAGTGCATGGCGCTGAAGCTTGGGCTTTCAATAGCAAACTTGACGCTCGATCGATCATTCGTTGGAGAGAGCACAATGGAGACAGAATTGTGATCTTCATTTTTTGGACCATCGTGCAACGCATCACTTGCATCAAATGGGTGCTTCTTGGGGTGATAGATATAGTATACGCAGAGCTGCGCAATACCGAGCGTTAAGCATACAGCGTTGGTTACAAGCATGAACCAATTACGGTCCATAGGTGTGTAAATCACCCACAGAAAATTGTTGGTGGAGCCAGCGACCACCATTGTAATAGGGATAAACACGGCGGATTTGTGCTTGAGGACTTGCTTGATTTTCTCAAAAGGAGAGCTGTACAGTACCAGTGTCACACATACGGCGATGTAGCCGATCGTATCACCTGTTTCGTGTTTTGTTTGACCTGTGACACCAAACCCACCGAGGAATGCGTAGATACTGACAAGTCCCAGGAAACTCACGGTAAATGCAATCACTCGGCGACAGTATTGACGCTCTGGGGTCCATTTATAGTAGATTGAAATGTAGATCAGCGCAATGAAGTCCCCCAAACCAAACGTGACAAAGACGGGAAAGATGTTGTCACTCAAGTAGCCGTACATCATCCTATCATCACCGTAGGTAATTAGGCAACCCGAATGATCAATAAGAGACAACGATACAATTTTGCGTACCACATGTGACAATTCCCCAACACCGATACAAGCGAGATGATCGATGTATATCCGATCTCGTGGTGCTTGTAAATGCGGTACACCGCCGGAGACGGGCTCAGGATCATCATCATCGACGAACAAGCCGTCAACACGCGGAATACATCAACAATTTCGAACCCCATCTACAAATTATTTGATTATCGACGCTTTGAATTTGTTGAAAATGCCAGTTAGTGATTCTAGCACATGGAGCAAAAAAGGAAATGAACCAAAAATGCCCACATGAAACACCGTTTCACGTGATGTCTCTTCGAGCTGTGCATATTGTTTTCTTTCCCATCGTCATTCAAAACCCAAAGCATCCAATCTTTAGGATTGGATGTCGTCACGCAATCTTCCAATAGCATTAACATAATCTATTAAATTTAGTATTAACGTCACCTCAAGAGATCATATGAAATATCAATCGATCAGTAACTCAGGAAGGAGGACCTTCTCTTTTTCTTTCAGTCCGATTTGACTAACAAAAGCTTGCTAAGACTAAACAACCACAGAATAGACATCTACGACACATGAACCCGATGAATATGTGTTCATTCTTGAGAAAGATGTCTCTACTACCATTGACATCTCTATCAAGGACGAACTTCCAGTGAAGACAATCCAAGACTTTCTGGTGCTTCATCACGTCACGAATTCTCTCACATTTGAGAACAAGTCTTTCTTCTATACTCTTCCTCACACTCGTATGTGTGATATTTGCCTTTCTTTCGCACCGACACTACCGCATCACGCTTTCTGGATAATCATTTTGGCATAGCCATCAGCTGTATCTCTTTGGGTATGCACTGTCATTGCTTCGCGTCTGTTGTTAAAAATAAGGATAGCGGAGAAAAGAGTTTGTTACAGAGAATTGGAAGCAAGTTTTTATTGATGTGTATTGGTTTGCTTAACAAATCAGATCAAAGTGTATCGTAGAGGTAGAAGAAATGGGGGATAGAGGTTAAGATGGACGCTAAATATTACAATTGCATATTAAATGGTGGGTGGTCGCTCGTTTTTCATAGTATTCAGATCAACGTGTGTGTTGTTTCTCATTAGCCATTGAGTGGCTCTAGAGGCGATCGCATATCAGTGAAACTGGGACTTTCTTGATACATATTCTCTTTTGGTGAGAATGGGATTGTGATTGTCACTTGGTCATCTTTTCCGGTAGCGTCTTCACCGATCGTATTGGTTGGCTTGAGTGGATGTGTTGAGGGGTGGAAGATCCAATACAAGCAGATCTGGGAGATACCAATGGTCAAGAACACGATGTTTGGAACAATGATGAACCAGTTTCTCGTCAGCAAACTGTAGGTTAACCACATCGCATTGTTAGTTGATGCTGCAACGACCATCACGATTGGGATGAACACGGCCGACCGATGCTTTAAAACATCAAAGACTCGTTCCAGTGGTGAACCGTACAGCATAAACGACACGAAATCAGACATGTAGCCGGTCGTGCTGGCGACTTGTGCACGCGTTTGATTGGTATACCCAAGACCAGCGAGAATAGCGTATATGCTGACTATGGTGAGACCAGTGGCAGCAACTGCCAGCACTTTACGCGCATACGCACGGTCTGGTGTCCAACGGTAGTAGATCGAAATGTATGTCAACGAGATGATATCACCAAACACGAATGTGCTAAACAATGGGAAAAAGATATTGGCATAGTAACCATAGATCACCCTACATACACAGACGTAGACAATTGTGAGTGAGGCACGCAAGTATCAATTTTCTAGAATAAATCTAACGCATTTATATATGAGACGTACAATACATGCGAGTTGGCCAACATAGAAACTATGGGAATTATGGAAGTATGGCCGATCTCATGGGTCTTGTAAATGCGGTAGATTGCCGGAGACGGGCTGAGCAACATCATCACTGATGTTGAGCCCGCCAACACCTTGAACACTGTCACGGTCGTTGACGTCATTTGGAAATAAGTTAAGGAGACGTGAATAAAATAATAATGGCTGGTACGTCGCGCCTGATGAATGGCTTTTGCCTGTTGGAGAGTGCTTTGTCACATTGTGGGATGAGCACGGTCATCATAAGTAACTCATCAAAGCTGGAGTACGGATTTGTTGTCGCAATCAGTACACTCAACACTCTTTAAATAGATAGCCCTTCTTGAGAAAAATGAACGACGTACGTTGTCCATACGATTTTTTTGACATGGTGCCATGTGTCATGCAAAAGTTCTCATGGTGTTATATATTCTACAAGGATGGCTGCAACATGGATAACTGCACTAAGCAATCATGCGCAACCATAAACCGATGCCACAGTTATAGAAGCGTCAAATATTGAAATTGAGTTTGGAGTCGTTCCTAAACGTAACTCAATACCACCAGCGGTCTGTTCAGCTGCCCTCGGATTCGGACGATTGACAACATTTTTGCAATCGGCGCTGCCGTGTATTTTCCGTTTTACAGTAGAAGGGCGCATGCTATATACAGATCCGCTTGCAATCTCTGAGCTCATGTTGCTTTAGCTTCAGCAACATCACAGAAAGCAAAACGCACACAAAGCAATTGAAAGTATACTATCTTACATTTTTTTAAAACTACTTTATAGTATTTCTGAACTGTGGTTACCGCGTGCTTGCCTTTATGTGTTGATTGGAGCAAGAGGGGATCGAACGAGGGCGAAGTTTGGGCTTTCCTGAGTCTGATCAGCCTTGGGAGAGACGATGATCGAGATCGTACCGTGATCGCCCTTGTCAACTTGGTTCTCCATTGGTGTCACCAATGGGTGCGTCTTTGGGTTGTAGATCAAATACAAAATGATCTGCGAGAAACCAATCGTCATAAATACCATGTTGGGGATGATGATGATCCAGTTCGTTAGCAGCATCCCGTACGTGAACCACATGATATTGTTGGTGACGGCAGCGACAACCATCAAGATTGGGATGAACACAGCGGACTTGTTCTTTAAAACATGAAAGATTTTTTCCAAAGGAGAGCCGTAAAGCATGAACGCCACGCAGTCAGCAATGTATCCTGACGTTTTGTTGACTTGTTCACGAGTTTGATTTGTGTGGCCTAAGCCACCGAGAATGGCGTAGATACTGACAATAGCAATCCCAACAGTGACCACAGCGAGCACTTTACGAACGTATGCACGTTCAGTGGTCCAACGGTAGTATACCGCAATGTACAGTAGCGCCAGCATATCACCAAACACAAACGTGACAAACACCGGGAAGATGAGGTTGTCGAGGTATCCATAGATGAGCCTGGTAAACACAATGCCCCAAGCACACCAAGTTTAGCCAAATCATGATTTGTGCATTGTTTTCTTTTTTTTTAATAACATACCATACATGCGAATTAGCTAGCAAGGATGCCAGCGGGATAATAGAAGTGTGTCCAATCTCATGGGTTTTGTGAATACGATAAATAGCAGGTGATGGACTTAGAAGCATCATGACGGATGTCATCCCTGCCAATACCTTGAAAACAGTCACGGCCGTCGAGCTCATCTTGAATACAATTTGTAATTTGTCTTGTCTTCGATGGAGCTTGTTCAGAAATGCTGCTTTCTTAGTAAAAGTCAGAGCTCGTTCTTGTGGACGGTTCGGTGACTTCCTGAAATGTGTTTGTGGTAGTTCAACCAGTCGATGTGGTTACGCAATCTTTGGTGGTGGGTGGGGCGCGATGAGACAGATCGTGCTGCTTTTCGAATTCTGTTTTACCTGTCGGTCGGTCGAATTCATCTCTTAATTTATCAAAGCTTTTATTTTGCGGTTGGTGTGAATAGGATTGTCAAAGCGTTTGTTGGTCGGATTTGATCAATATATAAATAAACATTAAGTGAAGTCGGTTGGATGGTAATATTGTAACTTGTCATGAATGGAAGCATTTTGATTGTGTACATAAATGAGTCACATCTCAAGAGATCACGTGAGATATCGAAATAACAGTAACTCGGAGAGGAGGACCTCCTGCTTTTTTCGGTCCGACTTGACTAACAAAAGCTAGCTGAGATTAGACAGCCATGGAATCGACATCTACAACACATAGACTCGATCAATTCAGACGAGTAGCTGCTCATTCTTGAGAAAGATGTTTCTAGTAGCGTTGGCATCTCTATCAAGGACAACCTTATAGTCAACACACTTCAAGACTTTCTGATATCAAACATCTTCTTCAGAAATTGTTTCTGTTCCTTCATTCGATACAAACTCACTTTCAGAGCACTGTTCGGACTTGCTTTGCCTGTCCTACGTCGTTTTATCCTTTTCAAGTCTCAGAAATCAAAGTGTTCTGACCATTCATGCCTCTCTTCCATTTTTTTCTGGCAATGATGACGTTAACACAAGATCAGAGATCTTCTTTAACTTTTTGCACCTTCATGTCTTCATTATTGTCTTGATAGACTTATTGGTCAGTGTGAACCACGCCTTGGATGGTAGCCACGATCGTCGAGATATGTTTTCTATGTGCTGTCGCCACCAATCCGGACGGTCTTGTCTTGTTGTACTTGATATCGGAACCAATGTCAGTAATACCTTCACTTTATGGGAAAGCAGTCAATAACAATGCTTTCTGTTGTACAAGATCGGATACTTGTTTGCATGATGAGATTCGACAAGAATCGATCTTAGCTCTTTATCAATATCGGTGTTGAGATGATGGAATGACATCCATTCCTTGCTTCAAACGACCAACAATCGATTTAAGAGCATACAGCCATGTTCTTTGCTCACTAGCTCTTGAAATAGCTCTGGCGTTAACCAGTCTTGGAATTCCCACCCTCTAATGGTAGTGGCGAACGGTAGTTTATTAAATGCATGTGTACGACACAACGATGCGTCAGTGGTAATACGACAGTCATGGACGCATTCAAGACTTCCGCTGTCCCACATAACCTCGTATGTGTGATGGTTGCCTTTCTTTCGCACTGATACTACCGCATCACACTTTCTGGGTAAATACTTTGACTTAGTCATCAGCTGTATCTCCTCGATCATGCACTGTCATCGCTTCCCATTCGTTCTTGAAAAGAAAAATGGCACTGAAAAGAGTTCGTTACGGGTAATTGGAAACAAAATTTTATTGATGTAGATCTGTTTACTTCAAAAACCAGGTCAATGCATTCTAGAGGTAGTAGAAATGGGGGATAAAGGTTAATGCATTGTTCACGACTACGCAAAATAGACTGTGAGGAAGAGTATAAACAGAGACCTGTTCTCAGTGTGGGAGAATCAACCACGCGATAAAGCACCAGAAAGTCTTTCGGTATCTTCACTGCAGGCTCATCCTTGATAGATATATCTATGCTGTTAGAAACATACTTCTCAAGAATGAACACTTATTCATCGAGTCTAAGTATCACAGATGGCTATTCCGTGGTTGTCTAGTCTTATATAATTAGCTTTCGTTAGTCAAGTCAAATCGAAAGAAAAAAGTAGGAGATCCTCCTCCCTGAGTTACTCATGCTTTGATAGCTCTTGAGGTGACAAGCTCCTACATGTTACGGCAGACATACGCAACACATAAAGATAATATCTCCAATTCAAAGGAAGAGAAAAAAAGTTTACTGGTCGTCATCACTAGGGAAATCTACATCTATGACTACTTCTGCTGCACTACGAGTTACAGTACCTCTTTCGCTGTTGAGTGGCACAAGTGGTGATTGAATGGCGTGAAAGCTTGGGCTCTCACTGAAGAATTTGCTGCCTCTGAGGTCATCCGCCATTGGTGAGAGCACAATTTCAACGGTGGTCGTTGAAGCATCAGTCTTTGGTATGTTGTCTGGAGTGATGAGTGGATGGGTCTTGGGATTGTAGATGACGTACAAGATAATCTGGATAATACCCAGAACAAAACAGACAGCATTGGGTACGAACATGAACCAATTGCTTGATAAAGTGGTGTAGACCACCCAGACTCCATTGTTGGTTGTTCCAGCGATCACCATGTGAATAGGGATGAAGACAGCGGATTTGTGCTTTAACACTTGGAATACCTTTTCGAATGGTGAGCCGTAGAGCAGCAATGCTACACACGCGGCAGTGTACCCGATCGTATTGGTGACTTGATGGCGTTGTTGGTGAGTGACACCCAAGCCACCCAGCAGCGCATACACACTGACGATCGAGAGCGCGACGACCACAACACCAATCACTTTGCGCACATAAGCACGTTCAGTTGTACATCGATAGTAGACGATCAGGTAGATGAGTGTAATGAAATCTCCGACTATGAAAGTGATAAACACAGGGAAGATGTTGCCTTCGAGGTATCCAAACATCATCCTGAATAACAAGAAGATATCAGCTTAGTGACATATCGTAAGAAAAAAAATCTATACAACCATTGAACCTTGTACTTACCACATGTGACAATTGGCTAGCACCAAGACTAGTGAGATGATCGATGTATGACCGATTTCATGGGTTTTATGTATCCGATAGACAACTATCGAAGGGCTGAGAATCATCATGAGCGACGTAAGCGCCGCCAATACACGGAAAATATTTACGATCACAGATGACATCTTGGTATTAGTTTATCCTTGAAAATCTCAGCTGACTGTTCTGGGAAGAAAAACGCTGTTGGCACTTGAAGTGCATTGAAAGGAACGGACGCTTGGAAATGGAAGTGAGTTGAACAATGCAAGGCAAATTGCCGAATGACACATTTGGTCATTCTCGAAGTTTTGGTGCATATCAGTTAGAATGAACGAAACTTTTGGTGTCTGTTCATGTCGCGCGATTGGTGTCGAAGGTACTGACGTACACGACTGGTCCGTTGGTCAGGAGAAGCCTACAGTTCATTTCAGTTTGGCTGAAGATATTCTGACAATGTCTTGTCTCACTTTTGTTGAGTGAAAAGAAATAGAAAGCACATTCTTGTGGCGAGCTTCACTTACGATGCGTCAGCAGTCATGCCATCTCAGCCGTGTGTATCACAAATCCGTTTGGTATTACTACAAATCAGTACGTTGCTGACTAGTATCTTGTACAGATTATGGAGATCAAGAGAGAGCGTACTGATGATGCGTTAATGCGATGTCTGGATTTTGCTTGACAAGAGAGATATGATGGGTGGGACAAATAATAGGACAGCTAAAAGTACATCATTTCTTGTTCCTCGTATTACAATTCCATGGCTTGAGCCACCAGTATATTATCCACCATTTGATAGCAACCAGTAATCATGGCGACTGTATCATTCAATACGAAGTCAGTGAAGCTCTTCGATAGTTTCAAGTTCTTCCTCCAAGCCGCAGTTTGTGAGTTCTGGTGTGACGATATATCATAATTGCAGTATCAGTGAATACTCATTTGATGCAGCGCTAGACAGTTGGATAACGCAACATCCTCTGCCATGAAACTGTACACTGAACGTCAGTATATCTGCGAAATGAGCATCGTCTATTATTGTCTACCACACGACCAAAATACGATCCTCCTCGATGTACTTCTGTAGGATTCGCTTGAAGCGCATGTTTGCTTTGCTATTCTACACAAATAGTACCGTGCCTATATTTCCAGAGATTGCTTTGTCTGTGGTCTTTCTAACACACACAGATTGGTAAAAGTCAAGTAGCTCCGAATTTTTTTAGTGGCGGAGACGTATTGTTGCATCCTTTGACAGTACGAACGGGAAGGAGTATAGTCTGTGCTGCATGCCAAATGGTTCCAGACAGCGGCAATGACTGAGTCAAAGCTGAATAGATGAGCTTTGGAGACAGAGACTACTATGTACATACCATTCACCCAATCGTGAAATTGGGCACTACATGACTTGGAGGTTGTCCGAGCCAAAACCGACGGCTTCCAACACAGTGTCTACCTCGCGGTACAATACCTTCGTGCTATCAAACGGCTCGTTAAAGATGACCACATTGGTTTGTTCGACTACGTTTGAAGAATAGACTCGTTTAATTTGCATACCGAGACCACATACTTCCATGTTCGGAGTGAACAGAGCGAGATACATATACTAATACAGTAAATGCAGTCATAGTGTTTCCGTATCAGCATCATACGACATACCCTCAGCATTTCTCATTTCTTATTGTTTGAGACTGCATCGGGACTTTTCGCGATGTCAACTTAACTTCCCGGTATGAGTTTTACTTTAATGTTCTCGTGTTCTGACTGCGTGCGTCTTGTTGCAGCGGTAGTTAAGCAGCTTCTTAGTTTTTTTCATTTCCCAGTTTCTTGGCCGCAAAAGGAATACTTTGCTGCTACGATTGCTCTTTTGTGGAAATGATACACAAAACTGCAACCGAGTTGATCATTGCTGAACCACCCAGGTGTTTTTGTTGTGGATAACAATCGTGTCGAGGATTGCGATCAGATCACTTTCGTCCATAGCAAACTGAGGTCACTCCGTGCGATGTCCGATAAGAACAGCATCAGTTTTGCCGCCTTAAAGCTTGAGTCATAAGGATATTCTCTATC
>BCKE01000006.1:507398-532281 GCA_001600495.1 Pilasporangium apinafurcum
GTTCATGTGTCGTAGATGTCTATTCTGTGGTTGTTTAGTCTTAGCAAGCTTTTGTTAGTCAAATCGAACTGAAAGAAAAAGAGAAGGTCCTCCTTCCTGAGTTACTGATCGATTGATATTTCATATGATCTCTTGAAGTGAGGTTATGCGATGTGAGCACACGAGATTGCTGTGCTATTACACCTTCGGCTTCTTTCTGCCAGTTCTTTGATTGCTGCTGCTTCTGCCTCATAGCCTAAGCAAAATGCAGACTCTCCACTACTTGATGTGTAAAAATTGCCAAATCTAGGTCGCACTTTCGCGCCGAAGAGTCTGTGAGAGACATTAGTCATTCTATCACCTGCGGTATAGTCTCCATATTGGCTATCTCTTATCCACATCCGCTGCGAGTACCGAAGCAACTCGGCGTGATGCCGAACGAGATAATGGATAGTAGATTCTTAGATGTAATTACATCTCATGCATTCGCACTAAGCTAAATAGAGTCTCAAAATACGCATGCATGCTCACAAAAAGCGAGGAACATATAAAATAAAAAAATCCAGCGTTCATGCTTTTCATCCATATCCAGAGCAGGATATCAGAAGAAAGAAAAAACGCAGATTAACCATATAGAGAACGCATATGTCGATGGAATGCATCGACTTAATCCACATCAGACCATGCCCGCATCACATTTTGCCGTGCTGCTTCAGGGCCTGCGCAAGGAGCACATTTTCAATCATCTGGTGACTCGCGGTAATACCGTTGGCGGTACCACACAACACGAAATCAGTGAGTTCCCCAATCTTCTCATGGTCTTCACTCATTGTGCGGCTCGTGAACTCGGGAGTCGTGATATAACACGTTTGCAACAACGTATAATCAGAGGACATGGTCTTAGGGCGTTTGATGACGACGTAGCCTTTTTCTCGGAAATGTACACCCGACAATGGCGCATCCGAGAACTCTACTGGATCAATGATCGACCGCCAGACAATTACCATACGATCTTCCTCGATGTATCGACGCAAGATTTGCTTGACACGGAAATCCGCCTTGGTGTTATTCGCATGTAATTCCATACCTATATTTTCGATAATGGTATCTTCGGTTGTGTCCACCATGTCCTATAAGCAGCAACAGAACAACAGAAATCACGCACACATAGATATCAGAATGAGGTGCCCTCTTCAGCCTGGAAGAACCAGTAAATGTCTTCGTCTCGTTTTGTTACCTTGGCCGCCTTGTGGTAGTACTGACGGAAGGGAACGTGATCCATGTTTCGTGCGAAATGCTGCCACACAGCAGAGCCTGTCGCATGAAGGCCGAAGGGCAAAACTTTGTTTTCAAATATTTCCATGTACATGCCGTTGACGCCATCGCGCATGCGGGCATCCTTGTGCGTAGTCTCCATCGATCCAAGACCAATGGCTTCAAAGACAGCATCAACCTCGCGGTAGGACATATCCACACCAACGAGAAGCTCTTCGAAGATGGATGTATCTGTTCGGTCAGCTGTATTCGGATACACACGCTTGGAGCGCTTGCCCAACCCACAGGCTTCCATACCCTGAAATACATTCAAATAATACAGCGCAGTTTAGTACTGCAAAGTTCGACAAACCAAGTATAATTCAACACTTTCACGTACCCGTAGTGTTGTCCGCTTCTTCAGAATCGCCTCAAGACTCTTGGCAATCTTAATTTGACTTTCCAGCACGAGTTTTAAGCGAATGTTTTCCCGTTCAGACTGAATACGCTGCTCGCATTGATGGGCAGCGATTTCCTCCCACACACCTGGCACACGTTTCCGCACAAGGTCACTCGTATTTTCAGTCGTTTCGGCGTCCATTGTCTCTGTCTCTTTCCGTGGCAAACACCGGCCTGCACTGCTACTATCACCATCATAGTTCAGGCGTTGTTTCTTCTTTAATTGTGCCAGCTGGATCTCCATTTCCTGAACTTTCTTGCGTAAGTAGATCAGCTCCTGCTTGCGTTCATCGCGAGCTTTGTTGGGATTGTACTTGAGAGGTTTCTTGGTCTTCCCATTCGCTGATTTTTTGGGAGATGATGATCGAATTTGTCGCTGGTGCGGATGAAGAGGCTGCAGTTGGAGTTGCTCATTCATTGGAACCGCCGGTAAAGGACTAAAGCTTGATACGATAGGCGCAGGAACAGGCACAGCGCCTATGTCCAACGACGGTGAAATCGGTGAAATTGGCGAAATCGGGGAAATCGTAGAAATTGGGGAGATTGGTGACCGTAGCGGTGAAGGAATTGAGGACCCAAGCGCCAGTTCACGTGCATGCAGGTCCATCAACGCACTCACTTCATCCTCCTCCTGCTGTTCTCGCGCCTCTTGGGAACGGATGCGATCGGTCGTAGCCTGTGCCACTTCGACATATTCGTCGAGGAAGAGTAGTGCCGCCTCGAAGCTCTCGTGGGTTTCTTCGAGAAGGAAGGTCATATTTGATTTATGGATGGAGTAAGACAGGATAAAGGTAGAGAAGTTGCTGAGACTAAGAAGGACGACAATACGTGGATGTGTGGGCAACCGAAAGTATTGCGCAATGGATGCCTGATTTTTACAGATGAAGAAAAAAGAAAGTATATAAATCCCAAGTTATTTGTTTTTTATTGAGCAGTCATGATGGGCGGGAGTGAGAGGGAGATGTGCTTGAGAAATGACTCCAAACCTCAACGTTCCTTATTACTGGCTAGGTGAGTATGTGCTCACTATCGCTAGAATCTGAAGAGTGACTGACTAATTGGGTGCTGACCGCAGAGTCAGCAATCACATGTCTCTGGCTACAGTAGATTGGTCACCTTGTGACCAGTCGGCACTTATCAACATCATTCCCGAGGAAATGGGACACGAATGAAGGTCTTTTGCATTTGCCACCTGATACATGTCGTCAACAAGCTCCACAAAGATGAAATACTCAATGTACGAATTCTGCTTCGAATGAGGGTAAAGCATAAAGGCATTTTGGATTTGCAAGTTACCCAAGCGAATGATGACAGAGCTCTCTCTTGATGTGCACTGAATTCAGTCTCCCTATTCACTGTATCTCTCACCTGAGTATCCACAAGATAACCATCCATCCCGTGCATATCCACGTCACTACTTGCGTTGGTTGTGCCCACTGCAAACGATTCAGCATCACTACTCCAAACACTGCTACCAATCGATGGTATATTGTCTATAGCAATAGTAGAAGTAGGTTTGTGCTTAGAGTCATTCGGCTGGATGAGAAACATGTCCATGGCCTATAACACAGAGAGTACATAAATCAGTGATGGTGAATGTATCTGTTTTTCTTGCCTATGCCAAAACTTAAGCAAGACAAAAGATGTTAAATGCACTTACTCGTAGCGTAGTGGGCCTTTGCAGCATGACGTTCAGTCGATTGGCCAGTTGCAATTGCTTCTTCAATAGTAATCGGAGCCGAATGTTCTCACGTTCCGCCTTGATGCGATCTTCGCATTGCTTTGCAGCATTTCGTTCCCATTCGCTAACGTCATGTAAATTCCGCTTGCGGGGGCTGTCACACACCACCAACTCGGCTTTTTTTTCTGACAGTATTCGATGCGATGACTTTGGGTTATTACGCAATTGCTGCAAGTGTTGTTCAAGGACATGAATCTTCTCGCGCAAGTAGATTAACTCTTGAGTGCGCTCGTCACGAGCTCGATTGCGATTACACCTACGTGACCGCTTGTGGATGATCACAGCATTTTTGCGGGAATGAATACGTGTTCGCTGCTGTGAGCTTGTGGGACGCTGGTCGTCTTTTCCCGAGTCATCTGCACCGGGAAAACCTTTAGTGAATAGATCCGGTAGCACAGCGTCAAATACAAAATCCACTTGGTCCTTGTCGAGGTGGTGCGAATCCAATGATCCGATTGTTGAATCGGATGAAAACTCTTCGACGAATGATAACGCAGCAGCAAAGGATTCAGTGTCTTCTTCGAGCAAAAACGGCATGGTTTCGGGTTGTCTTATGTGATTTGGATTCCAAGTGGTGCAGAGATTTTACTTGTACAGTGCTAGTTGCGAAATGATATGCTAAATGGAGAATAGTGTGAATTGGTGGGATTTCTAGATATCATTCATGGTGACCAAGTGCATGTACATATCTCACACATCCACTTCATGCTTTTGTGAGTCAATTCCTTGCTCATGATGGTCTGACATGGATGAGGAGGGCCATGCCAACATATGGTACACCATTGAAGTCTGTTAAGCCACAAACAATTTTACCACTTGCTACCAATGAAATGCTGACTCGAAGTCACGTGTCATCGATTATCGCTACGTAGGAGCTGTGTCTATGTTTCATTGGACCTTCTTACACTGCAACTACCTAGGACCCTCACTCACACTTGAGAGGAATGTAGTTTGAATTACGCGATCATGGCTACATCCTTCCAACTAACAAAATTTTCATCTTGTCGCGATCCACCAGCGGCAAAAACACATTTTTTGACAGCAAATGCAGATATAGGGATATTTGCGCTATAAACTATGTAATTTTACCATTATGGTTTCCATCAAAACAACTACATGAAGTTGGTTTGTGAGGCAGGTATTATCATCAGTACTTGCCAACTGCAAACGCTCGAATCCGTTCTGATGCGGTTTCGAGCACGGTGCAATATGATTAAATGATGGAAAAACAGTCGGTGAGAGTCGCGAGGATCGAAAAGCCGCTCTATAGCCATCAGATTTTGCATTGCGTGATCAGTATCGGCAATGGGCCCACACACATCCTGCTTCATCTGATAGTTACGCATAGGTGATTTCACACATACACACATATGCAAAAGAAAGTCATCCTTGTATTGGATCAGTTAACGATGGTGCATGTTTTGCTAAAGCGATATGAAGATTAAAGCATCTCACCAAACTTAGTTTTGTGGAGTAATTCACATGGAGCCAATCTGGTATTTTCGGACTCTTGATTCTCTCACACCGAGAACAAGTCTTTCTTGTATACTCTTCCTCACAGTCAACTTTAGGTACTCGTGAACAATGCATTAACCTCTATCCTCCATTTCTTCTACCTCTACGATACACTTTGACCTGACTTTTTAAGCAAACCAATACACATCAATAAAAACTTGCTTCCAATTCTCTGTAACAAACTCTCTTCTTCTCAAGAACGGATGCTCGAGGAGACACAACTGATGGCTATGCCAAAATGATTATCCAGAAAGCGTGATGCGGTAGTGTCGGTGCGAAAGAAAGGCAAATATCACACATACGAGTGTGAGGAAGAGTATAGAAGAAAGACTTGTTCTCAAATGTGAGAGAATTCGTGACGTGATGAAGCACCAGAAAGTCTTGGATTGTCTTCACTGGAAGTTCGTCCTTGATAGAGATGTCAATGGTAGTAGAGACATCTTTCTCAAGAATGGACACTTCTTCGTCTGGACTGATTGAGTCCAAATGGTGGAGAGCTGCCTATATTATGGCTGTTTCTCATCACTACCACAAATTCATCATGTACTTGGATTCAGGTGAGATGAAGGAGGATTACTACCACCAGGGTTACAATTAGCCACTTGACACTCGACCACAACCGACCAAACTTTGGAGTAATGCAATGTGTCGTTCTTGAGATCGAATGGAAGTTGAAAAGATGTACTATTGTCGATGATACAGTAAGTCTTGCAAACGTGAACACATACATGTGTTTATCCAAATAAAAACTGTCCAATTTTACCATTGATCTGTGTGCTTCACCCGTCGGCAATCTGATAGTGCCAATTGACGTTGCTGAGTGGCTTGGATTGGTAATGAGTAGGCATTTCAAGTTCGCATGTTAGGTTCGGTTCCCTTCCCCTTCATATTTTTAGCCAATAATTTCACTTTTAATCCCATAAAACTCTCGCTTTTGTCTCAAATGTTTATTTATATCCAATCAGATTTTACCATAGCGCAATTTGGAGCATATAGTAAATTAAGTGGAAAAATAGAAGGTCTCGATTGGTTGGAATGTTGAGGAGCTTCGTTATTTTGTCAATTCATTATGGTAGGTGTGTGAGCACGTGCGTCTGTTTGTATGAGTGTGCTCTTGCGATCGCGCTAATTGACCGAAGCTGCTGGTGGAAAATGACGCCATTTCTTGATGATGGAGAGTTTGAGAACTTTGAGGCAGCACTGCTATTCCTCGACGAGTACGTCAAGGCTGTACAAGCCACGAGTGATCAGCTCCAAACCAATAATGGAGAAAATAAAGATAACGACGAGCTCATCGACTTCCACTCCCAAGTGACGCTCTCACCAATCGACCTGTCGTCTGCTGTTTCCTCGTCTCACATGAGTAGCCCACTGGCCACAACTAGCGATGAAGGGCGGTCACTGCCAGCTCCAAGCGGATCTAAACAGCCGTCACAATCGCAAGAACAAGTTCTGGTGAAGAAACTGCCGCCGACACGGACAGTCAAGCGCAAGACAACTGCCAAGTACAACCCAAATCGTGCACGAGACGAGCGGAAACAGGAGCTCATTTATTTGCGAAAACAAGTACAGGACTTGGAACAAGAACTTAATCAACTGAAGAAGAAGCCCAAGTGGCCACGGAATAACGATGTTTGTTTAGTGAGAGAGCAGGAAGAGCAGCAAGAATTGGCTGAGGCGGCAGCGAATGGGCTGACGATTCCGTGCGTGTGGGAGGAAATTGCAGACCGGCAGGCGAAGCAGCGCGTGAAATCTGAGCGTGAGAATATTCGACTTCGTCTCATTCTCGAGAGTCAGATTAAAATCGCCAAAAATCTGCAAAAAGTTCTGACAAAGCGATCCACGTTGCGTGTACGTATTACACTTGCTTTATGGTGTGTTGTAAGGGTATTTTTTTTGACAATTAACGACGTTTTTGCGATGAAATGGCAGTCAAACAAAGGCATGGAAGCATGTGGTCCAGCAAAGCGGTCGAAACGTGTCCATCCGACCACAGCCGAACGTAACGATACCACCATTTTTGAAGAGTTACTTGCTGGGGTAGAGCAGTCGTACTTGGAAGTGGATAAAGTTTTTGAAGCCAACGGACTGAGCCGCACAGAAACGCAGACACGTGATGCACAAATGCGTGACAGTGCCGACGGAATGTACATGGAAATCTTTGCCAACAAAATCCTGCCGTTCGGAAAGGATGCCACAGGCTTGGGAGTCTGGCAGCACTTTGCACACATTATGGAGCACGTTCCTTTTCGATCCTACTACCGAAGAGAAACGAAGGTGCATTTTGAAGTTGAAGCCAGTCAGTTTTGTGTTGTAGTGCACTAACTGATAATATTATTGTACTTGATGATTTGGCAGGATATGGGGACGTCAGAAGACACAATCGTGGAAAATATTGGATTGGAACTGTCAGCCAACAACGCCATGGCCGATTTCAGTGTGAAGCAGATTCTGCGGCGGTATGTGGAGGAAGACCGCGTCGTGATCGTGTGGTGTGCGTTAATTGATCCGGTTAAGTTCTCAAACGAGCCGCTCTCAGGAGTTCATTTTCGAGAAAAAGGGTATATTGTCATCAAACGACCGAGTACCATGCCAGCCAAGTTCTCGCTCATGCAGACTTGCTATATCATTACACCAGAGTTTTCAAGTGAAGTAATGAGCGAAGATCAGGTTCGTATCGGGCAACTCACGGATTTTGTTCTCAGTGAAATTGCAGCAAGTATCACGGGTGGTCATCAAATGATCGAAAATGTGCTACTCGCGCAATCTATGAAGCCACAGAAGCAGCAGAGCAGTAACGCGAGATGATCATCAAACTACAATTGTCAATATCCTATCCTATTTCTCATTGTTTAGTGTTAATTGTGTCATTATAGTCCTCGCCACATGGGATCGTACACCGGTTAAAGTGAGCTACAGCTCTCACTTGCCCTTGACCGCTAGAAAACCATGCAAGCACATGAAACTAGAGATAAATTAGATTCTAGTTCACTACGTTAACCGTACAAACTTCAAAAACTGAAAGAGAGAAAGCAGCTATAAATCCAAGGTGTAAACCCCTTCAAATCCGATATTGTTATTTTATTAATACTTTTATTAATTTTTTGATAATTTCATTGTAATACTTTATTCAAGTCATTCACTTTCCTCACTGCAACTTCGCACATCATCGTCATCACCATCTATCGGTATTATAGCTACATGATTGAGACTACAATAGCTTTCATCGAGATGTATCTCGGGAAGCTTGGGATTGCCCTTCCTATCATAGTTATTGCATTTGCTACATAGATACCAATCTCTATATGCAACGATATCAATATCATCGACGGAATAGTGCCTCAACTTACCTCTCCCAAATCGGAATTTGTTTCTCCTCATAACTCGACTTACAGTCCTCCGAGTAAACTTCTCATCTGTTCGCTTCTCAATCTCTTCAATGATAATCGACACAGTGGTCGGGAGAACTTTCCGGTTGCGCTCGTATACTATATCGCGTATATTAGTCACAAGAGATGCAGAGTAGGAGAGTGGAGGTTTTCCTCCAGGTGATGGTTCAGCTAGGAAACCGGGATCACACTGGCGATTCCACTGCGCGATAACACATGCAACTGTGCTTTGAGAGACGCCCATGCACTCAGCTATATGTTCCCGCACTTTTCGTTGCATTTTCGAACGTCCTTCATCTTTTTCCTTCACGAAGTAGTGATGAGAGCGCACAATCATAATTTTCTCTGCTATCGATAGTTCATGTTTGACCTTTGGTAACTTCGCCATTTTTTGGCCATTTATTTCCCAAACGCACACCATTCAAAAGCTCTCTCTTTCCTCTTTTCATTGATATACTCTGCAAAGTGCTTTACCAGTTGAGACTTTTGTATATTGCGTCAACAAAAACAACTCATATAGCGTGTACGATTCCATGTGGTGAGGACTATAATTACTAAATACGACCAAAAAGCCACTGATTGGTCCAGTGCGCGAGCAGGTACGATTTGCGATTCTGGAGGTTATCAGAGATAGCAGAAATGATTCCATGCCTTGATGAAAGCACAGAAAACTTTGAGGCGGCGCTGCTGTTCCTGGACGATTTCTTTCAGGCTGTGCAGTCTTCAAGCGAACAGCTCCAACGGCTCACTACCGTACGAATTAGTGAAGAGGACGAAGAAGACAGTGGTGACAAACGGTTGCGATTACAGTCACACGCGGCACTCTCTTCATACAAGCAATCTACAACATCGTTATGTTTGGAGGCGGGTAGTCTGCTAAGCTCCACTAGTGACGAAGCGCTACGATCAGGAATTCGAGACCCATCCAATAATGCACCACACCAGCAGCAACCAACAGAAAAACAAGTACAAGGGACGCACAAGAAAAAACGACGGAGCAATCCGAATCGAGCGCGTGAAGAACGAAAACAGGAACTTATCTATCTGCGAAAGAAAGTGGTGGAGATGGAGCAGGAGCTTGAACGACTACAAATCCAACCGAAACGACTTATAGGAGATTCGTCGACTTCTATCAGAGACATCGAGAAAGAACGAGAAGAACTAGCAGAAGTTGTAGCGAATGGACTCATCATTCCCTCTGTGTGGGAAGAAATTGCTGCTCGACAAGCAAAAGAGCGCACGAAATCCGAACGTGAAAATGTTCGGCTTCGCCTGATTCTTGAGAGTCAAATCCGAATCGCCAAAAATCTGGAAAAAATTCTCAAAAAACCTTCTACCGTGCGTGTAAGTGGCCTGAGGACCATTAGCTTAGACGTGGTCTATATTATCAGTATGATCCCGATAACTGGCTGATCACTTGATAACTATTGTAGTCGAATCAACGATTGCAGGCTTATGGTTTGACGAAGCGACTCAAATGTTTCCATCCATCCACACATGAACTGTCTGATGCCGCTATCTTGGAAGAACTCGTACGGGGTGTGGAGAAGTCATACATGGAAGTAGATGCAGTGTTCACAGCGAACGGATTGGCGCTCACCGAAACTCAAACGCGCGATGTGCAGTTGTGCAACAGCGCCGATGGCATGTACATGGAAATCATTGCCAATAAAATTGTTCCCTTCGAGAAGGACGCCACAGGGAAGGCAGTGTGGCAACATTATGCACGTATCATGGAGTATGCACCTTACCGATCCTACTACCGACGGGAATCGAAGGTATGTTCAGCATTATTTCTGCAGTTTTTGACGCGCACAGATAGGTGAAAATGCGTTTTCGATGTTTTTCTTGATGTATTTGACAGAGTATGGGGCCATCGGAAGACACGATTGTTGAGAACATTGGGCTTGAAGTATTCGCGAACAAGGCCAAGGCTGATTTCCGTGTGAAGCAAATCTTGCGACGGTATGTCGAAGAAGACCGTATTGTGATCGTATGGCAGGCGTTGATCGATCCAGTCGAGTTTTTGGATCAACCTGTGTCGGGTATTCGTTTCCGTGAAAAAGGCTATATCATCATCAAGCGCCCGAGCACCATGCCCCACACATACTCGCTTCTGCAAACTTGCTACATTATCACGCCTGAAATTACGAGCACGGTGATGCGTGAAGATCACGTTTGCACGAACCAGCTCACGGAGTTGGTACTCAATGAAACGACGGAGAGTATTGCAGGCGGCCACCAAACGATTGAAAATGTATTGCTGACGCAAGTCATGTCGTAGTAGCATTGAGCGAAGGTATTATGCTGCGTGATGATCAATTCGTTTGCATGTTGACCAATGCTGGTGTTGTTGGTATTATGGTTTTAGGCAATACGTCTGTCAGCTTATTCTAGTAGTACAATTATTTAAACCCAAAGAACAAAGGAAGATGTTTATGAGTTAATGCAAACCTGTGTAATTGATGCACACCAGGGCCGTGAGTTTCATTTTCAATTGCTTCGATCTCTTATTACCTTTTTAAGCAACCAATACTGTTAAATAGAAATCATACCCATGGTAAGCAGCTTACTATCGCTTCTGCATGGATTGGGACAGCAAGACATTTTCAATCATTCGATGGCTTGCTGCAATGTTTGCAGCAGTTGTGCTAAGCACAAAATCTGTAAGTGCTCCGGTTCTCGCGTCTTGGTGACTCATTAGTCCATTGACAAACTGTGGCGTCAGGATATGGCAGCGTTTCATGACCGTATACTCCGACGACATCGTTTTTGCCTGTTGAAGTATGATGTATCCTTTCTCGTCGAACTGAATGCCAACCAAAGGTTCGTCAGAAAATTCGACAGGCGTGATAAATGCCCGCCATACGATGACAACACGGTCTTTTTCAATGTATCGTCGCAAAATTTGTTTCACGCGGAAATTTGCTTTCGTGTTGTTCGATTGCAATTCCAGTCCCATGTTTTCCACGATTGTGTCTTTTGCTGCCTCCATTTTCTAATTAGACACACGGCAATCCATAATCAAGTCAATAAACAAGTACAATTTAGACCACATCGAAGCACAAATAATGCCTACCTTGGACTCTTTCTGATAATAAAAGCGGTACGGCATGTGCTGCATGTTGTTCGTGAAGTGTTGCCACACGGCAGAATTAGCAGCATCAACGTTAAAAGGCAGAATTTGGTTCGACAACATCTCCAGATACATGCCATCGGCACTGTCTCGCATGCTTTTGTCACTGAACGGAATCTCCATGCGATCCAGGCCATTTGTGGCAAAGATATCATCCACCTCTTGGTATAGTTGCTCCACTCCTGATAGCAGAGCGCTGAACACATCGTTATCACTCGGCACTGCAGTGAGTTGATGCACGCGTTTCATGCGCTTCCCGATGGTACACGCCTCCATGCCTTCGTTAGACTGTCATGACATGCAAGACAGTTTGATTGAGTTGGGCAAACAATAGAAATGAGTATAAAGTCAGCAGTTATGACAATACTTACTCTTAGTGTAGATCGCTTCTTTAGGATCTTTTCCAGGCTTTTCGCGATCTTGATTTGACTTTCCAGCACAAGTTTAAGACGAATATTCTCGCGTTCGGATTCCATTCGTTGTTCCGATTGTCGAGCAGCGACTGCTTTCCAGATCTGCTGGCTAGAATCACACCCACTGCGTGGCTGCCATCCCTTATCACCGCTAAAACACTTGGTGTCATTCCCATCGTACTCGCTGCTCGCAGCAACGGATTTGCGCCGCAGTTCTCGAAGCTCCTGCTCCATGGTCTGGACTTTGTTGCGTAAATAGATGAGCTCCTGTTTGCGTTCGTTGCGTGCACGGTTTGCGTTCTTTCTCGTTTTTTTCACGGGTATTTCAGGATTGGAGTTTAACGATTGTAGCTGTTCAGCTGCAAGCGATAACGCTAACTGTCCATCAGCAGCTAATTCCGAGGTGGAGTTTGACACATATGCTGTTACAAGGCTGTTAGCGGTCTGAGATGCCTGAAGCAGTTGTTTATCTGCCTTTTCCTCTTCATTCTCTGCTTCTTTTACGAGGCCATGGATCTGATCGCTCTCGGTTTGGACGGTGGTACCGTATTCTTCGAGAAACGACAGTGCAGCCTCGAAACTTGCCCAGTCGTCCTCCAATTCTAGTGGCATGCGATCACGACTATACTGCAAGAAACCTCGTCCTATCTCACAGTCGTTTCCACGTTCACAGGAGTCATGCAAGGCAATCAAGCTCAAGACTAATCAACTACGCTGAAGAAGCTGTTTACGGAGTTTGGTGGATGATTCGATTCCCGCTAAAGTGGCCCCTGTAAACAGCGCTCGGCATCCACAAGAATTAGCCCACGCGATATAACACGCCATATTTGGCACCCCTACCCTCCGGGAAAAAATTAGACGGGAAACCACCACTGTAAAAAATATTTACCGTTTACGGTATAATGATGAACACGGGAAAGCAGCATGCTTGAGCATGGCCATGACAAATGCATCTGGAAACCGAAAGCAAGCAAATCCGATGCCACGATCCTCCATTTGAACTCTGGCGTCACTGTCTCACTTGTTTCTCTGAGCGTGTGTTTACTACTACAACTGTTCATTACTGCTAATCATACACGTGATGGCGTTCTTACTGGAAGGCATAGAACCCGAGGTGGCGCTGGAGGCGGCGCTATCGTTTCTGGAGGATTATGTGGACAGCGATGGCGATGATATGTGTTCTGATACTCAGCAGCAGTTATTGCATCCGTATGGCCACGAAGGGTTGCAGGATGTGAATGTTTCAGTACATAATCAACAGCCGATTTCTCAATTTTTTGCTTGCGATGGCTATTTTGCTGATCACGCTGTAGCTGACATAGTAGAGAATATGGACGATATGGCTGAGGACCATGCTGCCTCACAGCTGGTACAGATTGGTCACTCGTTTTCAATAAATGAAGGAGAACATGAAGAATATGAGGCAGATGCTGCTGAAGGTGACACGATAGTTCAATCAACTACCACCAACACGTCTACGACACAATTGGAACTGATACCCACGAGACCAGTGAAGAAGAATCCGAACAAAGCCCGGAACGAGCGGAAGCAAGAACTTATCTACTTGCGCAACAAAGTATTTAAAATGGAGCAACAACTCATGGAACTGAAGCAAGCAACGTCACCATCCTGCAGCGGAACTGGAGGGCTACTCTCTCGCTGTGAGCGGTTGCCATTGAAAGCCTCCAGTTCTACCAGATTGCGCATCCGACCAAGGAATGAGTTCACGACCTCTTCACGCGTGTGGGAGACAGTGGCGCGTGGACAATACGAACAGCGTGTTGATGCTGAACGCGAGAATATTCGACTCAAACTTATTCTGGAAGAGCAGATCAAGGTTGCCAAGAGTCTTGAGAAGATTCTGTATAAGCGCGCAATCTCAAAGGTATGTCTCGACATTATTTGTTCTGCAGATGGGAAGTTAACTAACTGTAATTCCCGATTAATTCCAAAGGGTTTGGATGCATATCGCACGGACCAGCGCTCCAAGTGGATGGATTCTGCAAACTCAAGCGCATTATCTGACGCGGCGATCTTCCGAGATCTGAGTATTGGTGTCGAGCAATGCTACTTGAATGTGGACACAGTGTTTTTGACCAACAGGCAAGATATGCGCAAGAGTGATGGTGGTGAAAATAGGAATGCGGCCCATATGCGCGATGGGGTTAATGGCATGTACTTGGAAATATTTGCGGATAAAGTGCTGCCGTTTGAGAAGCACGCAACCGGAACGGCTGTGTGGCAACACTTTGTGCACAACATGGACCGATTGCCACGCAAATTTTACCAGCGCAAGGGCCCGAAGGTATGATAAGTATATGATTTGGGACACGCTCGTTACGGTCAGGATTGACATACCCCTTTGTTGTTAGCACTTGGATGTCACGGATGATACTATCACTGAGAGCTTTAGTCTCGAAATGCGAGCAAACGATACGAAAGCAGATTTCTTAGTGAAGCAGATTCGTCGTCGATTTGTCGAGGAAGACCGGATTATTATTGTCTGGCGAGCGTTGATTGATCCCATCGAATTCTCAGATGAACCTGTATCAGGGTATCGTTATCATGAAGATGGGTACATCATAGTTAAGCAGCCATCTACGATGTCATCCGAGTTTACGCTCGTGCAAACCTGTTTCGTTATCACGCCCGATTTTAGTGACGACGTCACGAAGCAAACGTCCAAGATTGGTAAATTAACTGATTTTATGCTGAGCACGATTGCGGCCTACATCTCAGCGAGCCATCGAATGGTGGAGAATGTATTGCTGGACCAGACATTGAGGAATCATCGCGCCTCAAACTCATAGCGTCGTTATTGGAATTTATCACATCAGTGCACAGTCTACGCGTCTTCTCTGTCAGCTATCTGTCACATATTTATTTTATCGCACCATGAGCAGTAGATCTCGATTCCCTGTATCCTCTAAAATCTTGTTTTGAATCGTTTGCTGATTAGTGCGCATGAATCCACTTAATGTATTGAATATCAAGTGGTGCAAATGAATAATTCGTGCGCTAACTTCTTCCGTACTGTTGGTATTCTCTTGGTTGGAGTAGATATGGTAACACGTGTGAAGCACTGATGCTCTTAATGAATTTGTGGTTGACCAGGCCACGATCAGCCATCCACGTTTTCGAAAGTAAATCGCTTCGCCTCGTGGTATTAGCATCGACAATCAGCAATATATCATGCGATCTTTCTCCTTGTACTTGGGCATATAGGACACCGAATAGATGGTGATCACGCTGACTTGCTTCTATAGTGCCATCATGTGGCTCTTGTGGAATGTGTTACCATCGATGTGCTTTTCCTGTAGAACAATTTCAAAGGGAAGCACCAAAGAAGGTTATCAGCGAGGCAAATGATATCGAAAATGCATGTGCAAAATTCAGATCAATTGACTGAAAGGTTGCACGAATGTAGTTCATTTGGCTTAGTTGATGTTTTCATGACTCGCAACATATATATATTGCAGCGATCTCGTTAAAACAACTGCATTTTGGTCTTGTTTGTTTGCTTGTCTTGTTTTTCTACACCATCAAAAGCGCTCTGCTTCCCGCCTCCTCAAAAATCTGGTTTTGAATTTTTTGCTGATTTGCTCTTGTGCGGCCACTTAATGTTGTCAGGACCAAATTTTTCAAGCGATTCATGCCATGGGTTGATAGCATCGCCTGTTGATTCGGTTCAGTAAAAATACGATAACATGTGCGAAACACGGACGCATTGAGTGGATTAGTGGGCGACCGCGAGGTCATCATCCACCCATTTTCTCGGAATCGAAGCTGCCCATCTTGTGGTATTAAGACTGAGGACCAGACGTACACGATCCGATCGCCTTTATCAAACTTACGCATCACCGAAACACCATGTAAACTCACTAACCCAATGCGGTCCTGTAACGAGATCATATAGCTCTTGTGATAGGTGTTGCCATCGACATTCCGTTTCTAAACGTATATAAAAGACAAATCAACTCATCCGTGAGTAAAATCGATACAAATAACGAAGAAATACAGCACATGTTATGCAGTATAGTAAACAAATACTCACATGGACGTAGTATCGGCACGGATCTTTCTCTTTTGGTACTCCTGTGAAGCCTTGCCACATCAAGTCACCGGCGCGGTGAACTTCAAACGGCAGAATAGTGTTGGTACCCACTTCAACATACTCCCCCAGTACTGGATCCTCCTTGGCTTGCGTTGTACAGCTGATTTGTCCCATCGCTGCCAGATTATCTGGCTGAAGTACACTATCTGAGTCGAGATATAGCTTCTCAACACTTTCCGCCAGTTCATCCAGAATCGCTTGGTCATTCGAAAGTGTCTCTTCGTTGTAATACAGCGGATGGCTCTGATCAAATACAAACTCCAATCCCTATGTGCAGCCACACAATAACAATTATGGTGTGGAATCAGTCACACTCATCAATATTAATACATGTGAAGCATATACACAATCGTGTGGTACCTCCAACGTCGATGGTTTATTGAGTAGTCCTTCAAACACCTTTGTGAGCTTCATCTGCTTCGCCAGCGTCTCTCGGAGTCGGCTGTTCAAAATTTCCGATTTATGTCGTTCGCGCAGTTGTTCAATCGCTAATTCCAGCCACCTGGATCCAGCTTTTGATCGACTCATCGAATTTTCCCCCACAACTAATCGAATGACATTGTTGGTTTCCTCTTCATCGATGGAACTACTACTCGACGATGAAGTTGACGGTGACGTAGGCGGGGATCGACTGCGCGTAAGCTGGATCTGCCGCAATTGTGTGAGTCGTGTTTCCAATTCCACGACTTCCTGGCGTAAAGAGAGGAGTTCTTGGCGTTTTTTCTCCCGTAATCTCGCAGCAGCCGTGTTACTGCGTCGCCCTGTGCGTCCATCTTTCTTCTTCGCCACCACTGTCGTGGGCGTATCATCACTGGATTCACCGCTACCACTGCCAAATTCTCGGCATTGTGCGGCGAATGGATCTGCGTTGATGGAAGGAAGAATTGTGGTATAGGACGCGCGGAGGAAATCGGGTGAGATTCTCTCCACGCTACTGACGTCTGTCAAAAATTCGGCGGAGTTGCTCTTGGCCATTGTCGATGTAGTACGCGTAGTGTCATTTCCACTCGTAACGGTGACCTCACATTCATCGATAAACGCTAACGCTTCCTCGAGCGTGGCTTGTTCATCCTCCAACACCAAGAAGCTCATGATTTGCTCTTGTTGGTTGCAGTGATACTGGGAAAATGGGAAATGCTCAAAGGCACAGATAGTACTGTGAAGGTTGCAAGAAGGTAACGCTATGCACGTCATTTGATTGGATGTGGCTACCAAGTGACGTTACGGTGATTGGGTGGTTTACTATTGTGGCGACTAGGGCAAGCTTGAAAATGACAAAGAAAGTGCAAAAGAAGATGAGCACAGTGACATTTTATTGGATAATATTAATACAAATCTGGATGGTGATTCGATATAAATAAATTTAAAAAGTGCCGGTCAACAGCTGCGCGGTGAGTGAAGGTCATGAAAACATTGGCAGATGTGTAATAGAAATTGATAGTGAATTGCAAATTGATACACATCAACAACACAATCACGGACAACTGATCTACCCGAAGAAGAAGTAATGATGCGAAGGCATTTTGGTTGAAATATCGTCTTGTCACTGACTTGGTGCTTCTTCTTTGGAAATAAGGTAGATTCTCCCATCGTATTAACCTGACGAAGGGAGTCGTGGGTATCGAAATAGCACAGCTGGTCCGCGACTGGAAGTTCCTATGTACCAAAACGCAATTCACATCATGAGTAACTAGTCATAATCAAGGTAATTCTCCATAAAAACACAACTCGTACGGTACCCGGAACGTAGATGGCTTGTGCAACAGCCCATCAAGCACTTTCGTGAGCTTCATCTGCTTCAGCAGTGCTGCTTTAAGCTGGCCGTTTAATTGTTCAGCTTTGCGTCGTTCTCGAAGTTGATCGATCGCGATTTCCAGCCATATGGAGCCATCAATCATTTCATTTTCGATGTTGAGGCCACTTTGTTCAGGTAGTAACTGGAGTTGACTCTTCATATCTATTCTCTCCATTGATTCTTGACGGCTGCGTTGTAACTGTGCCAGCCGCGCTTCCAGCTCTATAATCTCCTGCTGCAGCGAAGCCAATTCTTCCTTTTTCTTCTCACGAAGGCGGACTGCTGCCATCGCCACTACACGTTTGCGACGACGCCTGCGCGCCTCATCCCGTTGCTGCTTGGCTGAACTCTCGTTGATCATTTCTTCATATTTGGATGGACATGCGACGTCGGTTGAACTTGGACATTCGAGTTCCCATAGATCATTTCCATTTACTTTACATCGTTCCTCTACAGTCGTGACATCGTAAGTATCAATGAAGGCGAGTACTTCCTCCACCGATGGCTGCTCGGTTTCCAGTTCCAGGAAACTCATCTCGAATCAACGCGTCACAGCGACAACACAAAATCGCAAATGGTATTGAGTGCGTGGTCTCATTTCGCGTCGCTGAGGTTGCACGAAAGTAGAATAATACTGGATGAAAATCATTTAGAAGGTTAGGGTTATATGATTGCGTTTGAAAAATAGGAATGTTTGCTAAAGAATGCTTGTATCTTCGTGCGCCTTTTGAGGCTGAAGAACATGGTGAAGATGTCAAGCACCGAAGTCATCAAGCACCACGGTTGTCTGTAATCACAGCAATGGCCATAGTACATAGCGATACATTGAGTCTTAATATTGGCTATACCATTAACAGATCTCAACCTCCCGCATTCTCGAGTAGTGCGTTCTGGATATTTTGTTGGTCCAACCGCATTTTGCTACTCAAAAAATTCATGACAGTGTGCTTAACATGGTTGTCGGCATTCACGTCGCCAAGTGGAGTCTCGAGTTCTGATTCAGCGTAAATATGATAACAAGTACGTAATATCGACGCCTGCTGCGGTCGACTCTGGGATCGTTCTATGACCATCCACCCTCGTTCACGAAATCGAGGGCGTTCATTGCGCAGCTTGAGCAAAGATGCCCATATATACACAACACGATCCTCTTCATCATACCTCCTTATGGAAGAGAGCCCATGAACACCTATGGTTTGTGTTTGGTTTGGTATAGTCATCATGTAACTTTTCTCAAATAACGTCCCATCCTGTCGGCGTCTCTGCATCAGCATATCATTAGCCACCAAGAAAAGTGAGCTCAATTCATTTCATCAACACCAACTTGGAAGAAAAGGGACTTACTTGTAAATAATATTTGGATGGATCTGTGTGAGAAGAGACATCTGTAGCGGTTTGCCATATTAGATCGACGGCTCGATGGAGCTCATATGGCATTAAGGTGGTAGTGGTGATTTCAATGTAATCACCGATGGTAGTGTCGTGCTTGATCCGAGTCGCACTTCCAATTTGTTCACTAGCAGGTGACTGTAGAAACGAATTCGTCTCCAGGTACAACTTGTCTAGCCGTAACGTTAGCTCCAGCATAACCTCATCATCGTTTTGCACCATTGCCTTATCGAAGTACAGTGGATCCTGCTTGTCGAAAGGGAACTTCATACCCTGTGATGGATGATAGACCAACAAGTCACACCATTAGTCGCATGCCTAACATATGCAATGCTTTACAACTTCGCAAAGGGTAAACCTGTAAAATGGACGGTTTGTGCAGCACCCCTTCAATACTTTTAATGAGTTTTATTTGCCTGGCCACTGCCTCCCGCAGCTGTATGTTGAATTTCTCAGCTTTCGATCGTTTCTCAAGCTCGATAACGACTGCATTTCGCCACGAAAAGTGGTTGGTTGACCTGTTGTTCTCCATGCCCATTAGCTGCATGAAAATGTTTGCTTCGTCTGCCTGTCTCGAATACCTCAGCGGTACATTGCCACTACCACTAACGATGTGCTGTGCATGCTTCAGTGTGCTCAGACGTGTCTCTAACTCCGCTACTTCTGCACGCAATGAGAACATCTCAGTCTTCCGTTGTGCTCGCAACCGTCGTGCCGCCTCAACATCCGAACGGCGATTCCGTGGTTTCTTCGTCGTTTTCTTTGATGTTTTATCTACTTCGGAAGTCAGATTGCTGGTTATCCGAGAGGGTTTATTGAGTACTATGGCGCTGGTCGATGAGGACGAGTTGGCATTTAAAGATGGGGATACAAAGATTGGACCCAATGTGTCGTCGATCCAACTGCTGCTGTCACTGGAAGTTGTGCCTTCATCATCCGCCTTTCCCAGTACGTCATCTATTACGATTGATGGTTCACAGGCGTCGATAAACGCCAGTGTTTCCTCCAACGTCGCTTGTTCATAATCGTCTTCGCCTAGCAAGAAACTCATCGTCGTGCCTTTGGGCACAAATGTGAGAAGCGGTGGTTTGCTACTTGATAATGTTGCACGAATGTGACTAAAAACCATCATTCTGTACAAAATTGCACGTCACAGAGGATCAGCTCACATTCAGCATAAACATAATTGTAAGTGTGCAAAACAATCATTCTCTACATGGTCTTCGACTTTTTCACGACGGACCACGCTTGCTTGCGAAATTGTATGCATTCATTTCTTGGTATCAACAACGATGTCCACACATAAATGATGCGATCGTCTTCTTCATGTTTCTTCATGATGCACAGACCGTGGATGCCATCTCGACATTATGACGGCGGTACTGAAACTTTTTCCCTCTTTTGTTCTCATGTGCACTAATCAACACGTTTCTGGTTCAAGATGGTGGACGTTATTCTTGCTGACAAACGGATGCTGTACGAATATGAAGAAAATACCTATCATCATTCGGAGCAGCAAATCGCCCTTCATGTGCCTCGATTAGCATCTAGAAAAAGCAATATGCTTTTCTTCTTTCGTTGATAAGACCATTTGAATTCAAAATAGTGCACTTGAATGCAAAGAAACTCTGTATGAACGCTCTATTGCACGCTGACACCCACACCAGCGAGCAATGCAGTTTCGACTTCGTCCTGCACAACATCGAACTTGGCGTTGATTGTGCGTCCTACCATGGCACAAATACTGCCCAGCTTGTGCGCTTGTTTTACACTGTGAGTTGCTGAGTGGATCACGTCAGCAAATACGCGGAAGCACGTTTGTGAGATCGTGATTGGATCTGGTCGTGAGCTGCTTTTCCGAAAGACAATCCATCCTTGCTCATGTAAACGAACCGACGAATCTGTAGGTAACAGCATCACTGACCGCCACACGAAGATCACACGGTCGGGCTCGACAAATTTTCGAAGTGATGTACGACCATGAACAGTCACATTGCTACTCTTTTCCTCGACTAAGATGGAAAAACTCTTGGAGAGACTATTTGCTGTAGGCTTGCATGACTAGAAAATGCAAATATATGTTAGTTCAGTACACAAGAAATGATCGTGTCATGAAAGCCTACATGTTGGTGGTAGTGGCTGGTCTGAATCAGCTTGCCTGTGATTAGTCCCCATATCGCTGCACCACTTTCTTTCAGACTATATGGCAATGGTACAACCTCTTTCATCTCCACAACCATGCCATGTTTCGGGTCATGTCGGAGTTCCAACGTTCGAGCGGCGTGGTCAGTTAAATCGAAAATATTATCAGTCTCCAGGTACAATCTTTCCACTCCACGCTCGAGGTCTGTGTATGAAATTGACTCGTTTCCATCAAAGAAGTCCCTTGGAGCCCGATCTGACTGTCCAAAGAGAAATTCATGGTCCTAAAAACATTAAATATATAGATTCAGCATGTACAAAAAAGATAACGGCAACAGCACCCAGCCTTACCTCCATATTGACATGGTTGACCAGCGCCTCTTCTAGGTAGCGTGCCAGCTTAATCTGTCGTGTCAACAATGCCTTCAATTTGCGGTTTGTTATTTCTGATTTCTGGCGTTGTGTATACTGTCGTAGTGCCATTTTAATCCATATGGACGCTAATTCCGGTTTCTCATTCGAAAATGAATCGCTTGCATCGTTCAATACCAACTGCGCAACACAGTCTGGACGACCATGAACACGTCGAAGATTCTGCAGTCGTTTTTCCAATTCCTGCACCTGTACGCGCAATGCACGCAACTCTGCTTGCCATCGTGCGCGATAATAATTTGGTCCTTTCACTGCCTTTGTCTTTTGCGGTTTGAAGTCGTTGTTGTTATTGCCATTCTTGTCCTTTGTGCCATCGATTGCCTCGGTGACAACAGGTGGATGAGAAAGATCGCCTGATATCGGTGCTTCTATGTCTGTGTGCTCATATTGAAAGCAGTTATCGATGAACGCCAGCGCTTCTTCCAACGAAGCCTCGTCCTGCAACAAGAAGCTCATGCTTTTGTCTGACAAATTACGAACGTCCTCCTCGCGTTGCTGTAGAGGATTATCCTTTTATATCCAATCAAATTATCCAAACGTGAAATTATTTTTATAAACAGCCAATGAAATTGTGTTATCAGAAGCAAATTGACCAATGATAACAATTAAATGAATGAACCCATCGAAGAAGTCTAATGAGAGACAATTCAAATGACTTTCTTGTTGAAAAAGGAAGATCAGACAACTGTAGAAGCAGCATTGGAGCTCATTGATGCATATCATAGGAGCAACAACAATGACGGCATCGGTAATAGCAGCGACGAACTCGTTACTCCATCTCTTTCTTCGGGAAAAGCTGGCAAAAGACAAAAAAAACACAATAATCGCTCAAGAGAGCGACGACAAAAAGAACTTCGTTTGCTGAGAACTCAGGTGCAGGAACTGGAAACCGAATTGCAGTATTTAAAGCGCATATCGTGCGATTCACGTACACCCCTACAGCTGTTTAGTGGTGGCAGAAATAATGAACGTGGTCAGCCAGCAAAGCCTCAACTAGCTACAATTTGGATCAACATGGTCATTCGACAACACCAGCAACGACAGCGATCGGAAATGACGAATCGTAAACTAAAGAGGGTTGTAGAAGAGCAGTTCGAAATCACCAAATATCTCGAAGATACCCTGATAAAGACAATGACATTGGAGGTGAGTGCATTAGGATGGTGATCTAGCCAAAAGTTAGGAAGCAATTGTCTCTAATAACTGTCTGTGCTCGTGTAGGATCTGGACATTATTTTTGGAAGATATCCCCAAATCCATCGCGATCACTTCGCTGGAAATGACGCGATAATCTATGAAGAGCTAGCGAGTGGAATGGAGAAATTGTATCTGGACGTGGACAGCATGCTGGCAGCAACTGGACTGGACGCACAGGAGACAATTGCTCGTGCCGTGGAGATTAAGCATAATCCTCTCCTGGGTGGTTATGTAGAGATGAGAGATATCTCTTTCTGGTCGTATAATTTTAAGGAAAGCAGTACTGCGCTGTGGCTGATGCTTAGTAAGAGGATGCTGCAGACTGATTTGCACCATCAACATGTACGTTGTCTGTATGCGTCTAGTAATTCCATGATCAAACCAGTGGCCATATTTGACTTTATTCTCCATAGAGAATAAAAACTGTCGATAATGACCTTGAAAAAAGCTATTTCATGGTGATATGCGATGAAGATGGGGAGCTTTTCAAAGTTTTTTCGCGGATATGGAGGCAGATCGCCTCGTGATTGTGTACAGATCACTCTTGACTGCACCAATGGATGTGCTTCGCGTTCGCGAAGAAACGTGGATTGCTCTAGGGAGATCCGCAAGCGATGATTTCGCTTTGGCACAAATGTGTCTTCGCTGGATGGACGACCATGATTTTGTCACAAATGTTCGCCAAAATGTACATCAACTCAAGAAATTGGTCATGCAGGCGCTTTATGAGAAGATAGATAGCTCGCACCAGCTCATCGAGTATGTTTTACTTGAAAATGCCGCGCCAGTATAATGAATTTACCCCACTAAGGTGCTACCAGTATCTATACAATCACTTTGTTCTTATATCATGCGGCCACCTCATAGTATGGCATATCAAAATAACTGAAGTAAACCATAATGCATCCACCAACAACACTGACCCACTCAGTGCATGCACTCACCAGTCGCCTTGAAGAGTCAAGCCAATCTCATAAATTTTCTGTTGAGGGTCCAATATTAGTATGCTTGAGCAGTGGAGTGAATGAATACATATGTAGTTAATACAAATGTCCAGAAAATTGCATTATGTTCCTGCCATATTAGCGATAGAAGCGTTTCGACGAGAGCCCAATGAAGGAGTTTCAGTGATGGTCGTTAAGTAGCGCTCGCTATTATTTTACGCCTGTAAATTCCATTGTTAGTCATCAGTCAGCAATGATCCATCCAAGAATAGAGTCCACTGGCGTTGTGCTTGGGTGCACAGTTGCTGCATAGCGAGTAATTCCATGCAACTGTTTCTCGTCTAATTTGGGGTCTTTGAGAACAGGACGGATGCCCACTATGTAGTCATATCATTATTTTCCAAGTCTTCCATTTGCAAGACGCCAACAATTCTCCGCTGATAGCAGCGTTGACAACGACTCGTTCCGTTACCACTACAGCGACACGATGAGAATTTCAATCCGAAGAGCGCTCATTCTGACCTTTAACCTCATCTCAACATTTCTCACACTCTTTACCGGTCTACGTGAGAATCCATTGATCGTCTATGTCACAGGGAAATACGACAGCATCCGCTCACGGCTCATTCAAGGAACAATCAATTATGACACCATTCGAGGCGAATTGTTGCGTAAAGAGATGTTGATCGATCTCGTAGACATGGGAAAGAACTATCGCTTCTTCTCTGCACCGACACGTACACCTTCCAATGTTGGGATGGAACGAAGTGTTTGTTTGCGGGTAAATTCGATCAATGCGTCGGTTTTAAACATTTACTTTGACGATGTTTGGGGTAMTGGRCCRCGSCGYACRMWRGTGAATCTGCATAGTATCTCAGCTCCAAACTGTGGTGTTATCAATTTTAGACCCGAGTGGTTGGAAACTCAATGTATCGAGACCATGCATGGCAACAATGTGACAGGATGCTATCAATACATTCTCGA